>MCJB01000128.1:4196-20116 GCA_002018475.1 Nicotiana obtusifolia
CCCCCCCCCCCCCCTCTTTCTTTCCTTGGTTGCCCACGTGGTGTCCCTTTCAATCATGATAGTGTCCTTGTGCAGTGGGTGAAACCCACACACGTTTGGTAAAAGTCTTGCAGAGTCAGTGAAAGTACTGCAGGTTAGGTGAGGGGTCTGCACGCAAGGTTTGGTCAGGACAGTGTCATTGACTTTTGAAGGCAGGCCGGTGCAACGGGCATATCGGTCATCACGAGGTGGGGTTCGAAGTGAACCATCGATCATCATATCGGATCTGGCCTCAGCTCCGGTTCCGAGCTCGACATCGGATATCGGTCTGAGCGTCGGTCGAATGGTCCGACATCGATATTGGATGTCGGTTCGAATGTCGATCCTCCATTTCCCATCGGTATGGGATGTCGGTTCGAGCTCCGATCATATGGTTCCGAACACGAACATGGGACGCCGATCTTGGCTTCGAGATTCAACCTCGATCTATTCCTTCATAAGAAAGCTGATTTCGTCATACACAATGTAGTCACTCTTTGAGGCTGCTATTCTTTTGTCTTTGTTTTTGACAAAAGTTTTGTGCTTCACTTTCTTGTACGCTGGTGGAGACTGGAGAGTGGTCTCTATTATTCTATAAACTGTAAATAAATGTAGATTATTAGCTGCTTAGTTTTTAGCCACTTGTCATGTTCATTTATCT
The DNA here is from genome assembly GCA_002018475.1 of Nicotiana obtusifolia. Lineage (NCBI taxonomy): Eukaryota > Viridiplantae > Streptophyta > Magnoliopsida > Solanales > Solanaceae > Nicotiana > Nicotiana obtusifolia. The sequence goes on from MCJB01000128.1 coordinate 4,876, forward strand.
TATTCCAATCTTTCATCTTGTCCATTGCTAATTTTTTGCAAAATGAGACATGTCTTCTTTAGACATGAGGCTGAGAAAATAGAAGAGCTTTTTTTTTTCTATCGTCTCCGGGAAACAAAGAGCCAAATATAGAAGTTTTATTTTTATATTCTCTAGCTGATAATGGACAATAGTTATCTGTTTTGAAGTTGGAATATTTTGGTTAATCACTTTTGGGATTTGAAAAACTGACAATTTCATTACTAACTAGCAGTAATTATATGAGCTTTTTTCACTTTTAGCCCCCGCTAAAAACTAATTATATTTAGTAGTAGAAAAAATATATAAAATTTGTATAAGTTTTGTATATAACAGACAGAACGTATATATATACAAAAAATATATATATTTCAGCTATTATTTTGAAAGCGGCCATATAGTGTTATTTTCTTCTAATTATACTTACTATATTATAAATTTTGGGGCCTCAATATTTCTAGGGCCTAAAGCAACCGCTTCAGTTGCTTCGCCATGGAGCCAACAATCATATTTGTTTTGAACAATTAACAATAATTTTTAGTAACAAAACGAATTATGGAAAAGGGATAATTCCTCCCATGCATATTCTTTTGTTAGCTCTTATTACCCGTCGACTATTTAGTCTGGAGGTTAATAAATTCCCGCAAAAGAAAAGTTTAGTTGAAATCCGACAATAATGTTAGAGAGTATTTATGCAATTTTCCTAAAAATTTATGTTCATATCACAGATAGCATAGAAATCAGCAATCAAGTCGTACTAAATAGAGAAAATAAGGAAAGATATACAATTGCTCATTTATCGAAGACCATCAAATCAAACGGTATTTTACTTCGGTTTCGACATAAATATATTACAAAAGAAGTGAAATGCTAATGGTAAAAAATTACCCGCGTGTAATATTTATACCAAATCAATTCAACGTATATATATATATATATATATATATATATATATATATATATATATATAGATATTGCAAATTGCATTAGAGTAGAGAGACTTGAACACCATCCTCAAGGACATATTGCAGATGCAGGGTAACCTTCATAATTGAAATTTGTTACTAGTATAGTCTAGAGAATTGATTCTGACTCTGGAAAACCCATTCCTAAAAGTATTTATTCATTGGTGACTACTGATCTTTCAGTAAGTTTTGAGCCTGGTCGCTGCTAGAGGGATAATAAGTGAACTTCCAAGTCATGTTTGGATGCAATTTTGGGCTGATCAAAATAAGAAATCAGCATACTTGTACCTTTTTTTTTTTTTTTTTTTTTTTTTTTTTTTGTACGGAGTTATTAACAAAATCTCAACTCTTGAGGCTAGGCCTCATATGAATTAGGCGGAGACAACAGGATTCAAACCGATGACTTAAGACGATATCTTTGCCATGAATAATAGTATTCCTCCTAAAAGTGAAGGCAGGAAGCCTATTGCTAACTTATTTTTCGGCTACCCCCACTCTGTAACCAATAGAAAAGAAAAAGTCCAATTACCCAAGAAAAAATTCATATACAAGCGGGCTATATTAATAAATGGGCGGGTGCGGATCAAAATGCAATGTTTATCTTGGAAACTCATTAAGGAAAAGCATTAATAAGATTAAGAATTTTTTGTTAAAGGTTCATTGTCCTTGCTTTACTTATTTGAAACAATAAGTATTGCAATCTCGATGAATATTAAAGAATTTCGTTCACGTTTTAAAATCTATGGATATTCAGCACAAGAAGTCTCAACCATGAATTGCCAATATTGTATTGGGAATAAACTCCCTATAGAAATAATATTCACAGTAATAAAAGCAGAATAATAATGTAGTACCGAGATACGGTAGTTAACAAGAATAAAAGAGTGACAACGACATTAAAATTTTTACGTGGAAAACCTTTTGAATAAGAGTAAAAACCACGGCCCCGAGACGAACAACTGATATCAGTATAGCGAGGAATTTTACACTTTGTAGATCCAAGTAAAATACTCCAAAGACCATTACAACACTCAAAAGAAATAACCCCCTTTTGATATTCCCACCTCACTATAATATCGCTCACTCTCTATTTTTCACAGACTATTTTCTTATACCTTGTCTGTGAAACCTCACTCTTTCTTTCTCTCTTTGTTGGTGTGTAGAAATGAGAGCTGAAGCTCTCATTTTATAGCCGTAACCTCACTCTTTAAAGCTTACTATATTTGACAATTTGCACACACTTTTCCTTCTTTTTCTTCAATTGACAAATCAACAAAATTAGCTACCAACCCAAAAAAACTCAACAAAGTTAGCTACCAAATCAAAAAAAATTTCCTTAAACACATGTCTATTATTTTGACTTTTAAATGAGATAGACCCCTATCATATTGTACCTTTTCACAGCCCAACAAAACTGAGAATGAGATAAATTAGTCAGAATCTGTTTTTTTTTTCCTTGTCAAATCATACACTTTATGTGGTGCTAGCTATAGATACTCTTGGTGAAGTATAAGGTTTCAAATTAAATTAGTAATATGCAAGATTCTGTTTTGCTCTCTCTTTCAGTGATAGGGAAAGCACTTCAAATTTATACGGCTATCCGACTTTGGTATCTAATGGTTCACAAGACATTGTTCTTTAGCCATCACAGTGATTTTTTGGTCACATTCTTTTGCAAAATTGTGGAACATATATGGACCATTGGCTGACCAATTTGGACTTTTATGTACAGTGATTGATTGGTCCCATTGGTAAATAGCCCCAATTGCCAAATGTTTGAACGAATTTCTTTGATTTTGGACCAAAAGGGAAAGGCCTATAATCATTCATATATCTACTAGCACCTCTATAACGTGTGAACATATATTCCCCAATCTTTGGCTCCACCACATAGCAAAGATTAAGACACCCATGTTCTTGGCTTAGTACGGTTTTCTTGGTTTAAATCTTCCAAGCCAATAATATTAATTCTTTCGGAACTGAGCTGTAAGGTACGTGTCTAGAATGATAGGCTTCTATCAATAAGAGAAAGATCAAGAATTTGGTCTCAGCGAAAATGTAACTTTTGATAAACACATGTACAAAAGGAAAATTATACACATAAATCATTCAAGATGAGCACATATGATCTCACCCTTACCAGCAGCCTAGATCCCCCGTAACAATATATGCTAACACCTTGAGGCTCACCTCGAGGCGAGCACCATCAAAACGTTTCGAGGCTCACGTGAGGGGCTTAGTTATGTGAGGCTTGCGCCTCCAAACGTCCGATTGTGCGCCTTAAACACACCTAACACTTAATGTTCGGGGCTCACACAATATCTCAAATTCAAATCATGTGTCGATTTCACGAATTAGCTACTCTCAAAATTCTTTAATAAATGAATGCTTAACATTCTATTCGTCTATAGGAATACGAAGGTTGTAAATAACTGAAATAACGAACTATAGTATTACATATTTACTAACTGAGAATATCGTGAGGGTGAGTATCATTTGAATATTTCTTCTGAAGATAGATAACCAAAATTTATATCTTTACTTGCTAGATCTTCATGTCTTAGTTATATGTCTCCAAAATTATCAGACTTTTATTAGTTTGCTATTTAAAAGTAATTTTGAACTTAATCATGAAGGAATAATATTTTGAATTACAGTATTGATGAAATTTCAACATAACTAATCCCTACATTACTAATACATGTGTAACTCTAACCAGCAACCAAACGGCCACTAGGAGCTTTACATTACAGAGATACAACAAAATGTATACGTACCTGTACCTGCACTGCACCTGTTATCCTTTACCATTTGACAATCCAATCAATATAGAAACAAGATCCGAATGGAAATTGCCAGGTAAAACTATGCATAATTCTAGCCGGACAAGCTTGAATAATGTTTTAGACGCATACTCTACACAGCGGTGGCATAGAATTTTATATGATTAACCAATCATTTGAAAGAACCCAATTTTACCTGAAGAACCACCAGCATTCATTTCAAGAGCTTATTAACTAGTAGTAAGAATATCTCTAACCAGAAATATTGCTAACAATATCGATGAAAGTTATCATATTTAAGAACTAAATATTACCTTTCTCGCCAGTTTCACTTCAATCCGAAACAAGAGCCCATGAAACTGCTAAACACTACATTGATATCTTCATATCATTTCCGAGTGCTAGAAGAAACAGAAGACAAATCCTTCTGACAGAAAGAAAAAAAAAACAAATTAATCAAGGTCCATCACCATGCTTTTCTGTCTAGCATTATTTTAGGACAGGAGTGCTCGAACTGAGTAAGAATGCACACAAGCTTATCTAAACTATGTTTAATCTGTACAACAATATGATTTTGGGTTTCAAGTCTAGCTTTGAGAGAAACAACAAGGACCAAATCAAAGATCGTTTGCTGCCTAACGGCAAGGTTTGGTTCTACAAAGGGCTTCAACTCCCGAAGCTTATTACAAATTTTACAATAGCTAGGTCCAGGATCCCATGAACGGGAAAACAGCAATAACCAGTCTCAATAGCAACGGAGTTTCTCTCCTCTCGATTCTCTTACTCAATTTACCATCAGTCCCCTGTGTTGGTTCAGCCAGTCTTCGATTAGGGGGCTTTTTCGACTGTCCTTCCATCCCATGATTGTCTAGTTCATCCCAACCACCAAAATTTACAGTGCTTCCTGACTTTTTTCTATCTGATGCACCATTTGAGGCAGCCCAGGATTGATAGTCTCCACCTCCCTTGCCATTTCGAGTATTTTGTCCTTTTCCCGTTCTTATTCCAGGGTTGCTCGCTGCTCTAGCATAGGGTCTTTTCTTTTTCTTGGACTTGGATCGTGGGCTGTCATTGGACCATCCCCAGATGGCATCCATTACTAATGAAAGAGCAGACTGCGCCAAAGGAAGTGCTAATGCCATGATAACAGTATTAGTGCCTGTTCCAAGTACCGCTGACATAATAACAGCTGGAAGCATCCAACCAAAGGCTCTGAGCACCTGCAGCAGACCCATAAGCCATTTTTTACTTACAACAGTCTTCACAAAAAGAGGTTTTTAAGCCTTGAACCGAATGTCACCACCAGTCATAAAACTTAAAAATACGAACCAACAGGTGGAAAAACAATCAAAATTGTTCTTTCACATATTTAAAGAATCTCTGACATCTAATGAACAGAAAAGGTTGAAATACTGTAGCTATAAGATGATCCCTGGCAATTTTTCTCCCTGTGATCCAAGCTAATCAAGTCTAATACTTAACATCTAGATAGAAAATGCCAATTTTTATGATCTCAGCTTCATCATCATTTTCTTTTTCGATAAGATATGACGGAAAAGAGTTCTCAGTTTCTTAAAAAATGCTTATCTAGAAAGAACTGAAAAGTATGTGCAAACAAGTACAGGGCTGCATTAGAGTTCGAGGACAACTTGGAAGCATAGGGAGCAATTACACGTTTAACTAGATGGAATTGGCTTAGTATGGCAAATTTGCAACTCAACTTGTCCTTAAAATTACAGAAAGGAGCACAACACAAATGACAAATGCGTGTAACAATTTAAAGTTATGTAGACACCTTTTTATAGAATTGTTCCACATGGGTAATTAGGCTTTGAAAGTAGTTTATACAAGTCTTGGACTACTCCACCCGTGCCTTGAGGTTTTGGGTAGGATGCTCATATCTTTCACAGGGTAGGCAGAGCCAACCTTTGGTAAGCCGACTCTCGCGCTCATAAGTTCGCATAATTTTTTTTTGGTAAACCACAAAAACGGGTTACACTAATAGGAGGATGCTAACTCATATGGTTGTTCCACATGGGTTGTTTAATAGCTTCTAAAGTGCATTAAGGCTGGATGCTCAGATACACCTAAACTGGAACAGCTTTAATACCAAGCAAGAAAGATCTTGAACAGTTTAGTTTAATATATTTTTATCATTTTGTATGCGCTGGTAAGGAAGTGAAACAACCGAAATTGTAAGTGTTTGAGCAAACAGCTGAGTAGACTCATACATTTTCACAAATTTGTCAAATACTTCTCCAGAAACAAAGAAGTGTCATCTTGGCCATAAATGTCAAACTGGAACTCAGATACATCTTCTAAAATCAGGAAGTCTATACTTTACATCATGTCAACATGACTTCAATTTATATATGAATGTATAATAAATGCACTAGGAAAGCCATAATCCATGTTAACTTGCTCTTGAAATGTTCTGGTCTTCATCTGTCTTCATCAAAAAGTATTCAGGTCTTCATCTGGTTGATGAATCTGACAGTTCTCAGTTTTCTTAACCTGCTTACTTACTATGATCTCTACTTAAGTGGCCTCAATTATTTTTGACAAGTGAAGTTGCTCCATTTTTGAAATGTTAAAAGCACCAAAAACAGATTCAGTGCACTCCTCTCAGTTGAGCAGGAGTCCTGAGGGATGTAGGAGAAAACATGATCAGAGCTTCCGCTGCTAATACCAACGGAATATCCTACTTGGTCAGAGAAACTGACTAACTTCTCCTCTCGGAATGATTCAGAAAGAGTGCCCCGAAGGGGATGGTCTAGAAGTCGAAGAGGTAGAGTAACAACCTTCAGAACTAAGGTTCAAATCCCAAGAAGCAACACCGGGTGATGTTTTTTACAAAGTAATAAAATTCATTAAAAGAAGGGCAAAAACATGCTCATATAATGATATAAGTGGAAAAGTTGACTCTTCCCTATTCAGAAGCTTCTCATAATAGGAATTAACAGGTGATTTAAGTATCCATAGAAACCTATCCACTATTGTAACAACTCGACCTCTCATTTTTAGTATTAGTGCTCTAATTTGAGTTTTGAATGTGTTTATATGTTGATCTAACTGTTTATGACTTGTTGGTGTGGTTTGGGTTGAGATCCAAGGGGTTCGGGCATGTTTTGGAACATTTGGAAGGCTGAGCACTAGTGCAAGCACTATTTTTTGGTTTCTGGTGCACCATCCCGATCACGAGTTGGGAGCCGCAATCGCGAGAGAAAGGTTGGCGGGGAGACAGTTGACCGGCCGCGATCAAGAAAGGGTTGAACGCAATACCGGACCTTGTGGAATCATGGAACCTCGTGATCGCGAGATTGGGCATGGCGATCGCACATTGAGTTTGCTGACCACCTGACTCAGACCACGATTCTAGAAGTTTGGTCCGCAGTGGCGATAGGTCCCAACCCATTCATTTCCACAATATCATAAACAAATTTCAGACCTTAGTTTTCACATTTGGGGACTAGAAAGTCAGTAGTTTGAGGCGATGGAGGAATCTTCTTAAACAACTAAGGTAATAATCCTAATTACTTCAATGGATTATTTACATGAATCTACATTGATTTTTACACCAAATAATACGAGATTCGAGCTAGAAAAGTATAGAACGTATCCCTCAGGCCCCAAATTGGAACTAGTACTTATTGGGCTCTGATTGAAAAACTAATTATATATTCGAAGTTGTTAAATTATGGGCAATCTGATCAAGCCTGGGGATGTGACCTGTTGACCAAGAGTTCGACCTTTGATTTTGATTTGACAGATACTTAAATTTTAGAGATGAGTCCTATAGGGGTAATTGACCCTATTATCGCATATTTTGCATAGATTGGAGACGTTTGATTGAGATTGGAAGCATGAATCAGCAGAGAAGCTGCACACTTGCTTGGATACAAGACAAGTGGAGATCTGAAACCCTGGTTGTTTGTTTTCCTAAAAGCTTGATTTCTAATGTTGTATAACTGCTTTAGAATGTGTTTTTACTGCCTGATATATGTGGAGGTGAGAGTGGCTTGACGATACCAGTTTTGAGATAAATGCTTATGCTTTCATATGGTTTATACCCGATATGCTTTGCTACTATTACAAATAGCATCACTATGATAATACGACTAATACACAAAGCATGAGCATGCTAGTATGCACTTCATGATGCATTTGACGTGGGTACTAAGACTTTCACACGCTGTGGCTGACATGCCGTATGCAGATATTCGGGTAAGACGTGGCTTGTATAGATGACCACGCACCATGGAGATATTCGGGTAAAAGGTGGCTTGTTATAGATGACCACACACCATGGAGATACTCGGGTAAAACGTGACATGTTATAGACGACGATGCACCTATTTTTTAAATCTCAAATTTGTCTTGAATAATGACCACAACTTAGGGATGCCAAGATAAGACTTGGGGTATTGAGACCTTCAAGTTCCATAGCACGTCAGATGACGTTAGAGAGACCAAGTGCTGGCTTTATGGTTAAGAGATGGTGTATGGAGACCTTCATGTTGCTTGTAAGACGATGTGGTTACGACTAGCATTGATACATGCACTTGGATAGCCATTAGCACGTCGGCTTTTTCGTGCCAACAGATACTTAAAAATACCAAAGTGATTCCCTTATCAATTACTGTAAACATTCAGATAATTGCCTTTCACGTTCATAAAAACAGACTCCCACCAAATTCTAATTTCACACAATTTCTCTAGACATGTGAGAAGTATTTTGCAATCCTCAAAAGTTGAATAGTTGTTTATAGCAGTGCAATTGATTTTGCTAATAGCTTGTTTGGATGGTTGTTACACATTGTATTGTATTGTATTGTAATCCCAAAATAATATTTGTTTTGATTATTTAGTTAAAATTGATTGTATTGTTAACTCCGTTGTTGTGGAACAATGAAAAGTCCCATTTTTTGAAACAACTGATTTGGTGTGGTGAGATTGTTTCCTATTTTTCTTTCCAATTATGCCCTAACTTATTACTCCATAATTTTATTTTATGCTTTACTTCTTTTCTTTAACTCCAAATCTCCAACCTATAACCTAATTCATCTTCGTCTCTTTTTTTCGGAACCGTTCTGCCGTTGCCAACTCCACGGTCAAAGATAACAAGAATAGGTTCGGCCCAGGTTCTGCCCTTTACTAATTTGCCCTTTACTTATTTTTATGTGTAATTCGTAATAAATTTAATATTTAAAATAATTGAGTGTATTTTAATAAACTTATCTATCCAAATATTGTATTCATAAAAATGCAATACAATACAATATATTATAAAACAATGAAAACAATGATCCAAGCAGAGTGTAAGTTTGCACACATTTCAAATTCCGATTAACATAAACACTTAACAAACGCTTTTACTTTACAAAAGGATAAAGTTACCTTCGTCACCCAGGCAAAGCCAATGGAATCCTCCATAACACCAAAGCTACCAAATCCAGCTTCTTCATCTTCATAGTCATCTCCCCAAAGCGAAGAATCATCGGACCACCAAATTCGCGGCTTCACGGCGCTTCCGAAACCAAAATCATCTTCCTTAAAGTTAGCCCTAAGCTCGTCGTCCCAGCTAAACCGCTGGTAGTCTTTTTGGCGCCTGTTATTGCTCTCCCACCGGAAGCCGCCGCTGCCGTCACCACGGCCGCCGGAGCTGTTGGAGAAACAGCGTGTGGAATTTGAAGTAGAAATAGAATTGCAATTATTCAGTGGGAATCTGTGGCCTAAAGGAGAGGATAAGGGATTAAGAAGAACATCACTCCCCATTGGAGGGTCATCATGTTATTGTTTAAAGATATTCAATGCTTATAAAAATAGTAGCAAGTCACATATTTAATGCTATTTAAGTTAGACAGGAGCCACAATTGGAAGTTTTTGTATTGATAGTTATTTTAAGTTAATTGGCTCTAAATTAATAATTTAAATATATTTAATATATTTTTTAAAATAAATATAATTTTTATATAAAAGGTCAACATGAGAAATTGTGGCTCCGCCCATGTGTCCAACTATATTCAAATTTAAAAATCAGATCAATCATACATCATAATTAGGCATAAATTAAAGTATCTGAAATATTTACACACTTTCGATATTTAAATCAGACTAATGGAAGTAAGACTTTTATTCTTTAAAGTCTTCTATTACTTTTTCTATTGAACTCAAAAATAAATAAAAATATATATATATATATATATATTAGGCTAAATTAATAACCAATTAATTTACAATAAAATTAGGAAGCTTCAATAGAAAAGACTACATAATAATAACTAATTAATATACATTCTCAAGTCAAGTTTATCACTTAACCATAATGTATTAACATGCCAACTTTATAACATCTTGAATCTTTTAATCAACTTTATAATTGTGATATTGTGTGCAAAATTCCTTACGTATATGACACTTTAGCTTTTCTGCTTCATTTATAATCGCAGAAATCAAGTGCAAAACAAACAAAGTATTTAACCAAATGGAAAAAAAAAAATTTAAAAATAAGACAAAGACAATCAGACATTTTTTTTTTTTCTCTTATCAACTTTTTATTGAATACTCTATGTATTTTATTTTTTCAATAAAATGCTTCACAACTGGATGGAATAATTTGTATCAGAATCTTAAGCATCATCATCTTCCTCCTCTTCTTCGTCGTTGTCATCTTTATCAATAGCCAAATATGGATTTTTTTCAATTGGTCGAAAATTGTAGAATATAAAGATATAAAACATCAAGCTTGCACCTTCCGCAGCAACAAGTGTAACCCATTCATGCATGTAATTCACTACACTTTCAATCATAGCAATCCCAAACCTAGTAAAATACAAGTAGAGAATCAAGACCACATAAAAGTGCCTAAAAAGTGTCAACTTGCTCAGAATTTCAGCTGCTTTTCCATCATTCTTGGATGCCTCCCTAAGGCTTTTAATTGACCATAAGATGGGAACAAGTACAACACAACAACACATTACATCAATTAACAAGAACACCTCATTCCATACTAACCAATGTTTTTCAACAGGTCCACTTTCACTTATCACAATCGATGCAATATTTTCCATCACTTGCAAGGGGATCACGAACATTAAAATCTTTTTTTCGCGGTCATGTAGGAAAGGTTTCAAGAAAGACCAACCAGTTCCAATAAGGACAATGACAGTGAAGAGTGTTACGCCTTTCAAAAATCCAAAAATATAAAATGCAACATCCCAACCATGAGGCTTCCCTGTATTTTTAATGTACATTTTATCTTCTGAAGCACAAATCAACTTCAAAGCCTTGAAAACCAACAACATAGCCATGATCAAATGGATCTTGTGAACAATTTTCCTCTGTTTAATGCAAATGCATCCCCATGTGGCCAAAAATGCAAAATATACAATGAAGCAAAGGAGATAGAATTTCGGGAGTGGAGTCTGACCAGCTGGAAGAAAATCTTTTTCCCCATTATTATTCACATTGTACATTTCAGTATGAACATTCATTGTCACAAGAAATTCTTTTTAGCAATTACCAAAAATCAAGTTATATTCATCAGGCTCGTCGATTGTGGTTGATGTATTGTAGGTTGAATCAGGGGCAAGCTTGTCAAATCTGAAGACAAGATTTACATACTTACTGGACAAGACACACAAGTTTTCTGTGTACATGGACTCGTTCAAGAGTCGTGGGAACGATACATCTCTAACGAGGCAAAATCCCATAGAAGAAGGATAAAGTTTTGCAGCTGGTTCGTTTGATCTCCAAGAAACATGGTCTACAGAAATGGTTACATGCCCATCAGGGGCAAAACCAAATCTTTCAATCAATATTATTTGCCTAGAATCATCAACAATATGTGTATTCTTGATTTCACCTACTGAAAATCTAAAGCTTGATATTATGCACAATGCTTGTAGTAGCTTTAAACATCTAAGATGGTGGAAAATTTCCATGTGTTTTTTATATGGTTATTGTACAAGTTAGAACAAAATTAGCATTAGCTTGTTAGGACTAGCTAGCTAAGATATTGAGTGCATAGTGGAGGGTGAGATAATAGAGAAACTCTTTTAGATCTCTGTTGGATTTGTATACTGAAAATGCATGATGCAAAGGAATTATGATCTATTAGATGCACAATTCTTACTCGGACTAATCACACTCAAAATTTTCAGCATTACCACTAATGAAGTTTGTAGAGAATTTCAACTTTAATAAGATCCTAATCAATAGGGACTGATTCGACTCGTTATTAGAGAAAATAGATGAAAGGTAGTTGTTGGAAGGAATTTTCAAAATAAGAACTATTACTCCATTTTAGCTTTTGACGATTAATTTCACTTTAACCTTCAACTCCCCTTAGGATGGATTACTCTCGGAATCAATCTACGGTCAAAATGAGATAATCGAAATTCGTAATGTGAAATTTGACCCTCGGTTAGAATGGATTGTAACAAGCTTTCACATTGAAAAAGTTATGTAGTAGCCCTGTAGAGAAATTGGAATCACAACCACTCCTTTTTTCCCTTTAATTTCGTTATTTTCAACAACTCATTCTGAATTATGCAATTTTTTTCTTTGAACCTCAATATTTTAGTCTTTCTTTATGTTACTTACCTAATTGCTATTATGAAAATTTTACTTTAGCTAGTCAAGTTTGTGAAGAACAATTTGTTCCATTTTCATATCATTCTTACATAGAAGGGTTATGATCGGCACTTAGCAAGCTACTATCAACAAAGTGTGACAGAGGCGGATCTAGTGTCTAATTTATGAGGTACGTGAACTTATGTCTCTTCGTCAAATTAGGTATTTTATATACAAAACTCTCAGAATTTAATCTAATATTAACTATTGACCCATATGCTCTAAAAAGCTTGAGCAGTACACTTGATTAATGTTGAGTTATTTACCCGAAGGAACAAGGATCAATTTTCACTTAATATTTTTTTTTCTTCTTTATTAAGTGATGCACGCATGTTCTGAAAATTCTAAATCCGCCTCTGCTAAGTGAATCCTTAAATTGTATAACTAAACAAGCTAAGCAAGATATTCGTGTAATACGTACTTATAATATCCGTACACGGTAATAGTGATTAGTGACATAAGTATAATATATAATAGCAAATTACGTAGTGCTAGTTAGCCAAAACTGTATGAAACCTGAGAAAAATAAACAAAACATAAAGTATGAGATAACCACTACTGCTGTCAGGAATCACGGAGACTAAGCACAGGGCATTCGTGGATCGATCCAATTTTACCTCCTTTTTATGTTCTTTACTGAAGTATTGAATAAGTCCAAACTTACCACAGTTTTTAATGTCGGTGTTGTGATGTTTGGTAAAAATCTTTTTGGATTTAGTTGTAATGTTGCCAATATGTGTATATATATATATATATATATTTAACATAATGACAAATCGAAAACAAATTAAAGATAATGAAATTGTCTATATGAAGATTATTTCTTAAGGAAACAAGATGGTTAACCAGATAACTTTTTAAGAAAATGAAATGGGAAAAGAACTTAGGAAGGGTATGTAACTTTTCGATGAGAAATCCACTAGTAACAACAAATAATTTAATACTTAATCGCTAGACATTTTGAAAAGTTTTTGGTCAATGAAAGAAAATAGGTGTGATTTAACTATTGTCTACTTGTTTCTTACACAGAAACTCTTATTTCAAAAGGTTATTCTTTCCGGATACTAATTTCTTCATATATGCCTTCTTCCGTTTACGAATTTCACGAAAAGCATACAACTAAAAAGTCAAACAAGTTTAGTTGAATATAATTCCTGGATCAAGATTTTTAAATTATTATATTATATAAATTTAAATAATTAAGTTATTTAAATATTTGATACTTCAGTTTGTTCAGTAATTTTTTTGTTTGGTTTTTCCGTCTCGGTTTGATAAATTTATTTTTACCAAATAAAAAGCATCTCTACTGAGACGTCTGTTGCAGTATCAAGGGGTATCTTATTGTAGCACTTACAAGTCTTTTCAAAGGATTTGAACTCCAGGTTTTAATTCTTAAAAATTTAGCCCCCTTTTATAATTAGTGCTAATTAAGCTAATTCTCATTATAGAATATTCGAAAATAGTCCAGAAGTTATAAAAATATGATTTGGTCCAAAGTAATAAATAATAAAAATAAATAAACCAAGAAAGAAATATATAAACGTTTTCCCTCCTCTCTCAAAACCCATACTCCTACTATTTTTCGCCATCCCATTGCAGGTCTAAGCTGTTATTCTCTCAACTTTCTTTCTTCTTCTTCCTTCTTCCTCATGATTTTCTTCCCATTTTCATTCATTCTCTATATTATTAGGAGAATATCTTTTATATTAGGAGAATATCTTTTATATTAGGAGATTATATTTTATATTAGAAGAGTATCTTTTATGTTAGGAGAGTATCTTTTATTATTCCATATCTTCCATTGATTTGACTTAGTCCCTATACTAATCCCTATTGGTCTTTAATTTGTATTCTAGCACTATAAATAGGGATCATGTAAACCATTGAGAATCAACAAAGAAGATCATATTCCTTCATGGTAATCAGAGCCTTTCTACCCTAATTTTTTTCTTTTATTCGCCCATCCCCTCATCATGGGTGATGAACCGGCCACTATTAACAACAACAACCTCATTGCCGACAAACAACCACTACACCCGGCCTATACGGTCACCAACATCAACAACAAAATTCGTATTCTTGATGGCAAGAAGGTCTCATACTCTTCTTGGGTCAAATTATTCAAGCTACACGTCCGTGCCTACAAAGTACTTGATCACATCGATGGCACCAAACCACCCGAAGAAACCGATCCTACCTTTGCCGCGTGGTCGGAACTTGACGCGCTAATCCTACAATGGATTTACAGTACCATTTCGGACGAGTTGCTTGCCCGTGTACTGGACAACGACATCACAGCTAGAGAAACTTGGCTTAAAATCCAGGACATCTTCATCAATAACAAACATGCTCGAGCCGCAACTCTTGAACAAAAGTTTACCAACACCACCCTGTCATCTTGTTCCTCCTTCGATGACTATTGTCAAACTTTGAAAGACATCGCAAGCCAACTCGCTGATGTCGATCAACCAGTCACAGAGAGCAGATTAGTGATACAAATGGTGCGTGGTCTTCCAGTTGAATACGATACTATCGGCGCCATCATCAATCAAAGATGCCCCTCTTGGGATGACGCACGAGGTATGGTCGAAGCCGAACAACAGAGACAAGCTTCCAGACCAGGCTCCGATCGATCGGCGGTCTTGTTGAACTCCACTGCCCAACCACCGCCACCAACTCGCAACACCACCTCACCATACCCAAATGGTTACAAAGGCAAAAATTATGACCCAGTCAAGGCAGCAAGAGGATGGGGACCGCCGACCCGCGATGGCCGAAATAATCGCGACGCCAGGTACCACGGCGACGCCAGGCAGCACGGCGGCAGACAGAGCAGCGGAC
>MCJB01000129.1:0-20115 GCA_002018475.1 Nicotiana obtusifolia
GTCAGCAATGGCTTTGTCCTTGATAAGCTTCGACTCTGCCTCCTGAAGCTTGGTAGACAAAGTCGCCCGATCTTGGCCAAGTGATTGGATTTCGAGGTTTTGAAGTTCTTTATCTTTAAGCAATACCTCGACCCGTTCCTGAAGAGTCGATCTATCTGAATTCAGCTGCTCTATTTTTGATTTGCATCGACTCAGTTCGGCATTGGACTCGCCGAGTTCAGCCCGCAGCCGTTCCAACAGCTTGTTCTTCGCCTCTAATTGGTCGACGCAGGAAGCATGCTCCTTCCTTAAGAAGTTCAGCTCAATCCGGGTTTTTGACATCCGGTCTTCGAGCTTCTTGCGTCGGCTCATTTCGTGCTCCATCCCTTCCCTGATACGTAAGAACACCTCGTTATGCAGCACCGTGGACTGCAAACAATTAAACCGGAAAACGCTAAGTCAATTTCGGAATTGGAGTATTAAATCAAATTTTAACGAGGAAGAATACTCACTTTGATCGATGCTTGCATGGGTTTGTTGAAAAGGCAGGCCCAGTCCACAGCATCCATGGCCTGATCTTCTTCCGTCACCAACTGATGAAAGTAGTTTGCTATACCAACCGGAGGTCCCAGCGCCCGAGCATCTTCGGGAACAGAGAAGGTTACTACCTTTCTTCGATCAGGATGCAAGCTCGGAGCAGGGAATTTATCGACCAGACGAATACTGACCGAAGCCCTGCTCGATTCAGCCGTGGGGCTCTTTCGAGGAACCTCGAGACCAAAGGTATCTGATGACGATACCCCATCGAAGTAGTCCTCAAAGGTTCCCAGCATGGCCGGTATTTTGCCCGGCGGCTGAACCCCAGTGTCTCCGGTCCCCTCCAGAGATGCTTCGGAAAGAGAGGGATGTTGAGCCATTCTGGAAAAATCGGAAGGCTCTTGTGCCCGGGTCGGAGGATCGATCGCGCCTCCGACTTCTGCCCCCGTATCACCGTGGGATACACCGGCATCATCCGCCACCTGCTCGGGGACTCCCTGAGAAGGTTTGCGGCGAGTAAGTTTGGGGCCTTCATCTTCCTCTTCCGAACCCTCACTGGCAGAAACAGTGGAGACAGCAGGTTTGCGAGCCAACTTTTTCTGCATTCTCCTCTTCTTCGTGGGCTCGGTTTGAGTGGGCCCCCCTTTTCTTTTGTCCCTTGTTTCCGAGGCCGGTATCGGAAGGGGACAAAGGACTGCCGATCTCAACTCAGCATCCTTGGATAGACCTGCAAATCAAGTTTTTCAGAATTGAAGTATGGGGTTAACTTATTGAAAGATGCTTTAATCGAAGGAAGTTACCATGATTTTTGGCCTCCCACAACCCTTTCGAAATTTCCTTCAAGGCCCGTTCCGAGTAAGTCCGTTGGGCCGCTATTTTGCCAATCCAGCCCGCCAAGTTTTCGATTGCGGCCGGAGTTTGGGGAACAGCTAAACAGTAAAGATTTCCGGTCATATATCGAAAAATAGCAGTAAGAAAGGAACAATCGAAGAAATACTCACGGTTGACATTCCACTTCTCCGGAAACGACATGGACTCGGCCGGAATCAGGTCGGAAGTTTTGATTCGAACGAATCTGCTCATCCATCCCCGATCTCTGTCCTCATCGATGCTAGAAAAGGGAGGTTTACTGGCTCGGCGAGTTAGTTTTATTAATCCCCCTCGAAACATACGAGGACTATACAAACGAAGTATGTGGTCTAGAGTGAAGGGGTGACCACCCTCGACCTTATCTACGAAAAAATGGAAAAGGTATACGATTCGCCACATGGAGGGGTGGATTTGACCTAGCCTGACTTCGAACCTCCTACAGAATTCTACTATTATTGGCTCTATAGGTTCCATGGTAAAAGGATAGGTATACTCGCTGAGGTACCCCTCAACGTGGGTGATAATGGACTCATTTTGGGAAGGAATGACCACCTCTTTATCTTCCCAGTGACATTCGACTTTCACCCTATCAAGATGAATGTGGATGATTGAGCTAATGTAGTCTGACACAGGTTCGCCACGACCAGGAACCGAAGATGCCTTCTCGACTTTAAAGTCAGAACTGGTAGGGCACCCTACAGGGACGAAGGCCTTCAATGGCGGCTCCGATGAAGGCTCGTCAGTGCGAACCGTATCAGTGGGGAAATTTTGTCTAGGAGGGATGGATTTGAAAGTTTTCGCCATTGAAGGAGTAAAAGTAAGTTTTAATGAAGGACACAAAAGTTTGTAAGTAAGAGTGGAAGAAGGGGAAACATTGACAAACGTAAAGGTGAAAAGGGTTAATCCGCTGGTAAAAGAGGTATTTATATTTCACTAAAGGCGGCGGCACAAAGCACGAAGCGGTCAGGCATTAAATGCACGCATTAAATGCCTGCAGCATACACGATAACCAAGGATAGGACCTGTGATGATTGCTTATTTTGGCATTATTCGAACGTCATTAAGATGCCGTCACAATCTGTTTGCTTCAAGGGGGAGCCTTAATTTAGTGTCATACACGTATCGTCGCCATCGGATGTATCGATCACAAGCTTCGAGAAATCGGTGAATACAAACTCACATCGTTTATTATCCTTGCTCTCTAATAAACGAGGGGACTATCTGTATTGGGTAAAATATTTATATACGGGTTCGGGTCAGGGCTGACCCAATTAGAAGGAGTCACGGCGTGGATATCCGATTCGTAGATAAAGAGATGGGGCCGATATTCGACATAACCGGAATGGGACATAACCGGAATGGGATGCGACCGGCTGGGAAATGTCATAGGACCGAAGACCGGTCTCAAGCCACATATTTAGCCTATCACCGGTATTTCGCCAGGAGTGATTGTCTCAACCGTCTCAACCGTTACAGCGCGATTTGGGGAGATTCTATCTCGGATTTTAGGGGATTTATCCTATAATCAGTAATTTACCTTGTTTACAGTTATAGTTGTAGCCTATAAGAAGGGATTTGGGCTCATATTTGTAATCATCTGAAACATATCAATAAAAAACTCTCTTCTCTTTAGCTATCAAAATACGATTATTAACACTATCAAGAAAGGTTCACATTCTTTTACTCTGTTCATCATCATCGACGGTTACATCATTCTCTTCTTATATTTCAATTATTTTACCATATTGTTATTAAAGTATCGATTGGTTTACGGATCCTTAGCGCTGCGAACAAATTCAATTGTTATCCCATTTTTAGGGTAAACAAAAATAAAAACGAGAAAGAAAATGAAATGAAAATGAAAGGGAATCAGATGTAATGAAGTAACAAAAGCTCCCTAATCGGAACCCTAACCTGATGGATTTCATTATCAGTAGCTGTGTGCCAATAATTAGAACTAATTGACGAGAAAGAAAAAGGAAGAAGAGGAAACGAACCCGATGTAAGTGTGGCCCTTGAACCTTGGGCACATAGACGTTAGCAAATAGCAGGCGAAGAATCTGCTTTCTGCTCCTGCTTCAACTTGTTCCCCCAAATTCACTTCTTTTCCCTCACATCTTCCTCCACAAACTTTCTCCTGCTCTCTCCCCTTCTCTCGCCTCTCTCTTTCTCTGTGAGAATGTGAGCAAACAGCGGAGCATTTGGAATCCTTCTGATCACGTGAAATTCGACCACTGTGATGCGGGTTTCAATTTTCCCATTCCTTATGTTACGGCCCTGTGGGCCTCATGACATGATAATTCCGGTGATGGACAGGAATGGCCAAATAAGGGGTTGGTCCTGGCCGAATGTTTTAAATTTATGATATTTAAAAAATAGCCCCGACCACCTTATAATTATTGCTTTTCAGTTTTTTTTTATTGAATTAGTAGAGTTTATGTTATATTTATTTTATTTATTAATTAAATTATTCATTAAAATCTACCGAGTTGGCATGCTTTTGCTTTTCAGGGATTTCTCTATCGGATTGGTAGAGTTTATGCTATATTAACTCTATCTATTCATTTAATTGTTCATTGAAATATATCCCAATTGGCATATTTTGTAACGACCCGATAGTTATTTTGTGTATTTGAGTCTCGTTCTCCTATTTGATGCTTCCCGTATATGTGTTTGTACTTTCGTGACTTGAGGGTTAATTGGTTTTGCTTTGGGAAGGTGTGAGAGTGATTTGGAACACCGTGTCATTGTTGGAAGCTTAAGTTGTAAGAGTTGACCGAGGTATGAATTTTGTAAAAATGATCTCGGAATGGTATTTTGATAGTTCCAATAGGTTCGTATGGTGATTTTTAATTTAGGCATATGTTCATAATTAGATTTGGAAGTTAGGATGTTTTGGTGCTATTTGTCAAAAGTTGGCAATTCGTAGGAATGGAGAGTTCATAAGTTTGACCGACTTCGGGGTTATCAAATTCGAATTTTGGTTTCGAAAGCTGGAATAGGTTTGTTTTTCATTTGGGACTTGTGTGCAATATTTGGGTTCTTTCCAGATTGTATAGGCTTAATCGGACGCTTGATTGAAAGTTGGAAATTATGAACTTAAGAGATTGATCTTGATCGACAATTCGTGATTTTGATGTTAATTTTAGCGTTTTGATCTTTTGGATTGGTTTGGGGAAGGTATTAGGACTTGTTGGTCTGGTTAAACGAGGTCCTAGGGGCCTCGATTGTGTTTTAGATGAGTTTCAAAATATTTTGAAGTTTGAGGACAATTCTGGTCTGGTATTTTCGCACCTACAAGGTTTGGTTCGCAGGCGCGAGTCTACAAAAGTTGACATGTGGTCACAAAAGAGAGGTTTTAGCTTGGCAGGGTATTTGCAAAAGCGAAAGTCTGAGCGCAAAAGCGATGGTGCAGGTGCAAAGGTTTGTCCACAGGAGTGGATCGACAAAAGTGGATGGTCGGGAATTTAAGTGGGTTACGCATATGCGAGGGTTTTTCTTCAAATACCATGTCGCAGGAGCGAATTTGGATTCAGAATCGCTAATCGCTAGGCAGAATATACTCTAATAGAGAGCTTGGCCTCATTTATCATATTTTTAAATTGTGAGCTCGGATTGGGGCAATATTCTCGGATTTGATTATTTTCATGATTTTATCTTTGATTTTGTCTTTTGATTGATGAAAAAGGAGGAAATGGAGGTTTTTGTAAGAAGTTTTGGAAAATGAATATTTGAGATTTGAACCTCGATTTGGAGTCAGTTTTGGATGAAACTTGTATATTTGGACTCATATTGGAATGAGTGTTCGAGGTTTGTGAGTTTTGTTGGGTTCCAAGAGGCGAACTCCGGTTGACCTTTTCGTTGGCCTTGTGTATTTGATTAAAGATTCAATTTTATCATTTGAGTTAGATTGATCTTGTAATGCCCTAAATAGACAAAAGTTGTGTTCAATTATGCTATATATCTATATAGACCAAAGTTGCTAGGATTTCTGAAACAACCGTGTAGTGAATTGAACCCCTCTTTTAGAATTGAACCCCACAATGGCCTTGTAAATCCGAGTTGCTCATTATAAAGTGATTATTCCGAATAAGCCTTATGTCAAAAGATATATACGTTCAATTTGTATTCCAAATGTTCTTGTTATGTTGAGTTACTATTGGAGAAGGTGATTTAAGTACGGGCTGTGTGTTAATATGTTATGACTTGCAAACATGATTCTAATAAAAACTATCATGTCAAATTGTGTAAGAAATCGCATATGCCTATGCTCAAATGTGTACTTAAAGTCTTGAATAGAAATGTTTGTTGTTGACGATTCATGATGATGTTTGAAAGTGAAACAATAAATATATAATATGAAATACGACCAATGTGCCAACAATGATATTAACTTTGGGGCCATTGGTGCCAATGAAACAAAGAGGGGATAACAAGATGTTGAAATGAGTTGTGAATCCTTTTAAAATAAATGCTTTGGGAGTAAAGTTTAGTTACCGAAGAAGGGTAGGTCAAAATAACCTAACCCCAAAACTACACGTGCCGGTGTAGGAGTAATTGAGGGGTAAATCCCCGTGTTAAGGTGCTGAGGTTGTTTCCCCTTATATGAGATAAGAATGATGTGTTGAGATATTTTCCCTTGAATGGGATGAGATTATTGCTAGCAAGATGTGATGTGATGTCGACCCACGCGGTAATGTAGTGGGATGGCTTAGCCGATCTGGCTGAGATCAGACGCCATGCCGTGCACATGGTAGTATTGTGAGTGGATGTCTCGGGGTGAGACGGCGTAGCCGATCGGGCTGAGATCGGACTCCGTACTAAAAACACGATGGTGTATCGGTGCTAAAGATCTCCCAACTTAAAAGACTGAAACTTACTTGAAATTTACCTTTCCCTAACTTGGCACCTTGATACTGTTTGAGTCTCTTATTGATTTCATGTTTTCTTCTCCGTTTATTATTACTCGTTCTATTGAGAGGGTATTTAGTTTTACATACTAGTACTATTTCATATGTACTAACGTCACTTTTGCCGGGGGCGCTGCATCTTTAATGGACGCAGGCGGTTCCGTAGCAGGTGGTATTGATTAGTGATAGTAGCACACCCTCTCCTCGGCTGACTTGGTGAGCCCCACTTCATTTCGGGGCCCTGTATCTCTTTTCCTTTGTACATAGCATTTTGAGGTACAGACGGGGCCTTGTTGCCGGCACTGTAGTAGCACTTTTTTATTTCTGTTAGAGGCTCCGTAGACATAGTGTGTGTTGTATCTTATTTTGGGAAGATTAAACTAAAAATGTTGTAATCGTATCATCTGTTCCACTTTAGCTATGATTGTATATTGTACTATTTTGGAGACTTGTTAATGATGTAAATTATGGAAATGAACCGGTATTGTACACATGACTTCTTACCGTCTAATTAATGAAATGTATTCTTCCCCTTATTCATGGGTGAGTTGGATAGACGGCATTGTGCAGGCTTGCTCGATCGGGGTAACTCGGTTGAGCGCCGGTCGCGTTCCCCAAGGTCAGGGCGTGACAATATTGGTATCAGAGCTTAAGGTTTTAAAGTGTCCTAGGATGTCTCGGAGCCGTGACTAGTAGAGTCTTCTTATCGGTGTGTTGTCGACTACATCCATAAGTATGAGGTTACTTGGGCATTTAGGAATAATACCCTTCCTTGATGTTTTGGATCGTGCAATAGAGTTGATTGTAAAATTGTTCCTCCTCTAGCTCGTGCATTGCTCTAATTTTCAGTACATGACACCTAGGAAGAAAACAAGAACTAACCAAGGAGCCAATGCCACCCCAGGAGTGATAGTGGATTCTTTACTTGATGATGCGGGTGAGCGCCCGAGGGGTGAGAATATTCACTTGACTGCTACACTGCCTGATTCTACTACTCCGGATCAGACTGCACCTATCCTTACACCTACTGAGGGTACAACGACCCTTCCAACTGATATTCCAGTTCCACCTCCAGCCCCAGCTTCCGGTCCCAATGTATCTGATGGGGATCTTAGGGGAGCCATACAGATGTTGGATCAGATAGTGGTTTCCCAGGCCCTGATAAAATTTTGCACCCACTTCTTCTAGTCAGCCAGGGGATTCCGCCAGTTCTAGGGTGAACAGGTTTCTCCAGTTGGATCCTCCAGTGTTCATAGGTACAGATCTTGAGGAGGACCCCCAGGACTTTACTGACGAGATGCACAAGACCCTCCGAGTTATGCATGCTGCCGAGACGGAGGGAGTGGAGTTGGCCTCCTACCGCCTGAAAGGGGTGGGCTATTCTTGGTTTGAGATGTGGGAGAACTCCCGTGAGGAGGGGATCCCTCCAGCGAGGTGGAGTGAGTTTGACGATGCTTTCATTGATCATTTCTTGCTTGCCGAGACTAAGGCAGCCCGTGCCGCTGAGTTTGAGAGCCTGAAACAAGGTAGCATGAGTGTGTGGGAGTATCATATGAGATTCGCACGCCTGTCCACATATGCCATCTACATGTTGCCCACTATGGAGGCTAGAGTGCGTCGGTTTGTGCAGGGCCTTAGCCCATTAGTTATTAATGAGGCCGCTATAGCTTCCTCGTATTCTGATATGAACTATGGTAAGATGGTGGCATTTGCTCAAGCGATAGAGACCGCAAATTGAAGAATACAATGGAATGTGAGGGCAGTGACAAGGCCTAGTCCGCGGGCAACTTTGGTGGTTCTTCTGGTGGTGGTGGTGGTAGGTCAGCATTCAGGGGTGGGTCATCAGAGCCATCCCAGAATTTTGCTTAGTGTTCAGTTAGTGTGCAGCCATCGAGGCCTATTCAGCAGCAGTGGAGCCGTTTTAGGCCTAGCTAAGGCAACAGGGGACCCTACTTGTAGGGTCGGTCTGGTGGGAGATTTTAGCAGCAGCTGAGGCCCCCATGCCCTAGGTGTGGGAAGATGCACTTTGGGGCCTGCTTCATGGACCGGCTCATATGCTACGACTGTAGTATGAAGGGTCACATTCAGAGGGATTACCGTTCATCTCACCAAAGGATGGGCAGGGGTGCAGCACAACCAGCTAGTTCTGTAGCTACTACATCCGCAACACCTCCTCCGGCTCGAGGCACTCCAACGCCCGCAGGGCGTGGTGCATCTAGGGATGGTGCACAGAATTCGGGAGGACCCAGCCGTTTCTATGCTATGAAGGATCGCCGGAGTTCAGAGGCTTCTCCAGATGTCGTCACAGGTATATTGACTGTCCAATCGCATGATGTACGATCTTATTGATCCCGGTAATTTGGGATAGAACCGGAATTGCTCTATGAGCCGTTCCCTGTATCTACTCTGGTTGGTGAGTCTATTGTGGCCGCGCGGGTTTATAGGGATTGTGTTGTCACGATGCGTGGCCGGGACACCATGGTCGATCTTATTGAATTGGGGATGGTCGATTTTGATGTAATCATGGGGATGGACTGGCTTTATACATGTTTTTCTAAGCTTGATTGCGAACCCGAACCGTTAGATTTGAGCTTCCGAATGAGCTAGTTATTGAATGGAAAGGGGATGATGTGGTGCGGAAGGGTAGGTTTATTTCTTACCTTAAGGCCACCAAGATGACCAACAAGGGGTGTATTTACCATGTCCGGGTTACGGACACTGACGTTGAGGCACCTACACTTTAGTTTGTGCCAGTTGTGAATGAATTTCTGGAGGTCTTTCAGGACGAGCTCCTTGGGATCCCGCCATACAGGGAGATTGATTTTGGGATTGATGTGATACTAGGCACGCAACCTATATCTACTCCACCTTACAGAATGACACCAGCAGAGTTGAAGGAGCTAAAGGAACAATTAAAGGATTTGTTAGAGAAGGGTTTCATCCGGCTGAGTGTGTCACCTTGGGCCGTACCGGTCCTTTTTGTAAGGAAGAAAGATGGGTCATTGAGAATGTGTATTGACTATCGACAGCTCAACAAAGTCACGATCAAGAATAAGTACCCACTGCCAAGGATAGATGACTTATTTGACCAATTGCATGGTGCTAAGTACTTCTCCAAGCTTGATTTAAGATCCGGGTACCACCAACTAAAGATCAGGGGGCAGGATATTCTGAAAACAGCTTTCAGGACCCAGTATGGGCACGTTGAATTTCTGGTAATGTCCTTTGGGCTAACAAATGCCCCGACAGCTTTCATGGATCTTATGAATCGAGTCTTCAAGCCTTTTCTTGACTCCTTTGTGATAGTGTTCATTGACGATATTCTGGTATATTTATTCAGTCGAGAGGACCATGCTGATCATCTCAAGGTAGTTTTGCAGACCTTGTATCAGCACCAGTTATATGCGAAGTTTTTGAAATGTGAATTTTGGCTTGAATCTGTCACGTTCTTGGGTCATGTTGTCTCTAGAGAAGGAATTAAGTTTGATCCATAGAAGATTTCAGTGGTGAAGAATTGTCCTAGACCTACTACCCCAACAGAGATTCGCAGTTTCTTGGGCTTAGCTGGATATTACAGGAAGTTTGTGGAGGGGTTCTCTACTCTTGCCTCTCTGTTGACTAAATTGATGCAGAAGGCGGTTAAGTTCCAATGGTCAGATGCTTATGAAAGGAGCTTCCAAGAGCTGAAATCAAGATTGATTACGGCACCGGTGTTGACCCTACCAGAGGGTACAAATGGGTTTGTGGTATATTGTGATGCTTCAAGAATCGGACTTGGATGTGTAATAATGCAACATGGTAAGGTGATAGCTTATGCTTCTAGGCAACTCAAGAATCATGAAAAGAACTATTCAATACATGACCTAGAGCTTGCAGCGGTGGTATTTGCATTGAAGATTTAGCATCATAATTATGGGATCCATGTGGATATATTCAGGGACCATAAGAGCCTTCAATACATTTTTAAACAGAAGGAATTGAATCTGAGGCAGAGAAGATGGCTTGAGTTACTCAAGGATTACGACATCGATATTCTGTACCGTCCGGGGAGGGCTAATATTGTGGAGGATGCTCTTCAACTTGGAGGCATATCAAAGGCCGTTGGCCAAGGAGGTTCATCAATTGGCTAGTTTGGGAGTTCGTCTTGCGGATTCTAGTGAAGGAGGAGTGATTGTGCAAAATAGAGCTGAATCATCGCTTGTTGTGGAAGTCAAGGAAAAGAAATACAACGACCCATTGTTTGTACATTTAAAGGAGGGGATTCATAAACATAAGACCAAGGCCTTTTTTTCTTGGCATGGATGATGGTACACTAAGGTACCAAGGGCGACTATGAATTCCAAATGTGGATGGTCTCTAGGAAAGAATCATGACAGAGGCTCACACTTCCAGGTATTTCGTGCACCCAGGCTCTACAAAGATGTACCATGATCTTAAGGAAGTCTAATGGAGGAATGATATGAGGAGGAATGTAGCGGACTTTGTTGCAAGATGTCCAAATTGTCAGCAAGTGAAGGCCGAACACAAAAGGCCCGGTGGGTTGGCACAGAACATAGAAATTCCGATGTGGAAATGGAAGATGATCAATATGGAATTTGTGGTAGGACTACCTCGCACTCCTCGCAAGTTCGACTTGATTTGGGTGATTGTGGATCGACTCACGAAATCAACACACTTCTTACCCATTAAGGCTACCAACACAACAGAACAATATGCTCAGTTGTATAGCAAGGAAATAGTCAGGTTGCATGGCACTCCAGTTTTCATCATTTCTGATCGGAGGGCACAGTTCACAGTTTTGGAAGAAATTTCAGCAACTGTTGGGTACTCAGGTAAATCTCAGTACAACTTTCCATCGACAGATCGACGGGCAATCAGAGCGGACTATTCAGACGCTCGAGGATATGTTGCGTGCTTGTGTTCTTGACTTCAAACGTAGCTCGGATAATCATTTGCCGCTCATAGAATTTGCCTACAATTATAGTTATCCTGTTAGCATTCAGATGGCACCGTTCGAGGCTCTATATGGTAGGAGATCTAGATCTCCCATTGGATGGTTCGAGATTGGGGAAGCGGAGTTGATAGAACCAGACCTCATGCATCAAACTATGGAGAAGGTGAAGATCATTAAGGAACAGTTGAAAACTGCCCAGAGTCGTCCGAAGTCCTATTCAGATATATGTCGTAAGGATTTGGAGTTCCAAGAGGATGATTAGGTATTCTTGAAGATTTCCCCCATGAAGGGGTTAATGGGGTTTGGTAAGAAAGGAAAATTGAGTCTGAGGTATGTCGGACCGTGCAAAATCATTAAGAGGAATGGTCAGGTGGCTTACAGACTAGAACTACCTCCAGAGATGTCTGAAGTGCACCCAGTGTTTCATGTATCCATGTTGAAGAAGGTGGTTGGATATCAGTCGCTTATTGTTCCGGTCGAGACTATACAGGTTAATAAAGGAATGACTTATGAAGAATTCCAGTTACCATTCTTGATTGGCAAGTCGGGAAGTTGAGAAATAAAGAGATTGCCTCCATGAAAGTGCTATGGCGAAACCAACAGGTTGAAGAGGCCACCGGGGAAGCCGAAGAAGAAATGAAGGAGAAGTACCCTAATTTATTTGAATAGCTATGTAATGGTATCCATGATGTTAAGAGCTAACTTTCTACAAATTATGTCCCCACCTGTACAATTTATGTTAAGGATACTCCCTCTTGGTAATGCAATATTTATGGTATTGTTGCCGGTGTTGTTTCCATATTGTTTTACATCGTTGTGTCATGGTTATGTTGTTAGGGTTGGTTTTTAGGATTCCCTAGAAGGTGGATAGGCCCAATTACAGGGGAAACTCTAGCGAAATTTTTGGAAATTTAGGGAGTTAGTAAAAAATTGCGGACTTTTGGTGTGTGAAGTAATAGCTGAATCACAATGGATGGTATGTCGGATTTTGACCTTCATTCAAGGATGAATGATCCTAAGCGGGGGATGATGTAATGCCCCGTAAAATTTTACCTAAATCCTGGGGTTTTGTGGTGCCGAGGTAGACTTATGCGTTGATGATTGTAGAGATTCTTCACTGTTTGGGTTGAACAGTGCGTTGGGGAATTGAAGAAAAATTTTGGCAGCACAGGATGTTTCTGCGGCCCATTCTACGATCGCTGAACTGATATGCAGACCGCATATCTGCCGCGGAATAAAGCAGAAACTTGAGCTAATTTTAGGACCATTATGAGGCCGCATAATCATTCCGGGGGCCGCACAATTCATCGCAGATCCAACATAAAATTTTCTGAAGGGAAGTTCTGCGACGTATTATGTGACCGCAAAATTGTCTGCGGATCGCAGACCTATCGCAGAGTAAAGCAGAAATGCCTAGTTCCGGAGGGCCATTATGCGATCCATTCTGCGGGCCGCAGAAGCGTTATGTGGTCGCATATGTGACCACAATTCTGCATCGAGGCTTCATTTTTCTAATTTTTTTAACCCGACCCTATTTCGATATATAGTCGTTGAAGGCAATTTGTAAGGTAAAAATGTGATATTTCGAGAGTGGGGAGTGCTCTAGAGTGAAAGGGGGTTCCTAAACTTATTGTTTCTCAATTCTTGCTCAAGGCTTGGAGAATTAGCAAGGAATACTCACTAGGCTTTCATCCTAAAGGTTGATTCTACTCCCTAGCCCTCAATTTCGGGATTTAACTGAAAATAGGTAATGAGAAAAGCAATTCTTGGGTGTGGGAGTTGTCCATTATGGATGCACGTCTCATGAGTGTGGGAAGGTATTTGAGCTCAAATGAGTGGACATTGGGTTGTTGGGTGAAGGAAATCCACCATAGGAGAAGCTAGAAATCATAATGCCCACACAGTGTTTGATAAAATGCTCAAATGAGCTGGAAATAGGAACTCCTTCCTAATTTGTGTTCAATTTTGTTATATCTCTAAATAGACCAAAGTTGCTAGGATTTTTGGAACAACTGTGTAGTGAATTAAGGAAACCTCAAAGCGAGGTATGTTGGCTAAATTCGCCTTTTAGAATTGAACCCCATAATGGCCTTGTAAGTCCCGAGTTGCTCATTATAAATTGATTATTCCAAATAAGCCTTGTGTCAAAAGATATATGGGTTCAACTTGTATTTCAAATGTTCTTGTTATGTTAAGTTACTATTAGAGAAGGTGATTTAAGTATGGGCTGTGTGTTAATATGTTATGACTTGAAAACATGATTCTAATAAAAACTATCATGTCAAATTGTGTAAGAAATCACATGTGCCTAAGACTCTTAATTGCTCAAATGTGTACTTAAAGTCTTGAATAGAAATATTTGTTGTTGACGATCCGTGATGATATTTGAAAGTGAAACAGTAGATATAAAATATGAAATACAGCCAACGTGCCAACAATGATATTACCTTTGGGGCCAGTAGTGCTAATGAAACAAAGAGGCAAGAACAATATGTTGAAATGAGTTGTGAATCCTTTTAAAATAAATGCTTTGAGAGTATTGTTTAATCACCGAGTAAGGGTAGGTCAAAATAACCTAATCCTGGAACTACACGTTTCGGTATAGGAGTTATTGAGGGGTAAATCCCCGTGTTAAGGTGATGAGGTTATTTCCCCTTATATGGGATGAGAATTATGTGTTGAGATGTTTCCCCTTGAATGGGATGAGATTATTGCTAGCGAGATGTGATGTGATGTCGACCCACACAGTAATGTGGTGAGATGGCTTAGCCGATCGGGCTGAGATCGGACGCCATGTCGCACACATGGTGGTATTATGAGTGGATGTCTCGGGGTGAGATGACTTAACCGATCGAGCTAAGATCGGACTCCGTCCTAAAAACACGATGGTGTATCGGTGCTAAAGTTCTTCTAACTTAAAAGACTGAAACTTACTTGAAATTTACCTTTCCCTAACATGACACCTTGATACTGTTTGAGTCTCTTATTGATTTCATGTTTTCTTCTCTGTTTACAATTACTCGTTCTATTGTAAGGGTGTTTAGTTTTACATACTAGTACTATTCCATATGTACTAACGCCCTTTTTGCCGGGGGCGCTGCATCTTTAATGGATGCAGGTGGTTTCATAGCAGGTGGTATTGATCAGTGATAGGTTTCATGTTTGATACTTTAGCACGATCTAGATTGATGAGAATTTGACCTATGAGGAAGAGCCGGTGGTTGCATCTATTTGCCAGTCCAGGTAAATTTCTATGTCCGTTCGAGGACAAACATTTTTTAGAGGTAGAGAATGTAACAAACCGGTTGGTCGTTTTATGTACTAGCTCCCTTTTTTTGTGTTTCGAGACCTCTTATAGATTTATTTGATGATTTATGACTTGCGTACGTAGTCCGTTTAAAGCCCCATAAATTTACATAGTTGACTCGAGCTATTTATGTATGTCTAAGAGAGTAAGAGAGTCAATCTCAGAGTTCATGTGTTCCACACAAGGGGATAGTGGTAATTAGAACATGGTAATGTATGTACAATTCAAGTTGAGGTGGTTGGGAGTGTCAAAATATCAAAAGGCAGTAAAAGCATAAAGTTTGAAAAGTTGGTTGAAATTGGCAAAAACAGCACATTTAGGCACTAACGTGCGCTCAACGCACGAAAGAAAAACAGAGTTTGCAAGGAATAAATCAGCGCTTTTTGTAACGATCCGACTGGTCGTTTTGAGCTCTAGCGCGTTGCTCAGCGGTTTGAGGCCTTGGGTGACTTCACTTCATGTTTGTAACGACCCGATGTGTCGTAGGAACACGTGGTAGTAAATCATAGATTTGGCTTGTTTAATGTGCAAATCCTTCCTAGTGATTATGCAATCTTATTATTTTTCTTTTGCAGTAAATGAGGTATAAGAACCCAAGGGTAGGGAAAAGAATTCAAAAGATAAGAGAAAAAGGGCAAAAGACGTTGCAAACTCCACTATGCGATCGCATATGTGCAAATGCCAGTCGCATATTTGGCATCCTTCGTCGCATAATGAAGCAGAGAACTGGGCAAACTTCTTGTCGAAAATGCGACGAGAATGCGGATCGCATTTCAGATATGCGAACCGCATATCTCGCACAGGCGTCGCATAGTGAAACAGAAAAACTGGGCAAACCGTTCGTCGAAAATGCGACGAGAAATGCGAACCGCAGATTTGACGGTAGGATCGCAGAGTGAGACAGAGCTTTGGGTCAAACCTTGTGTCAGAAATGCGGCCCAAATGCGGACCGCATATGTATTCGGCGACCAGAATGCGATCGCATTCTGGCCTCTGACCACTTATTTTCATTCCGATTTTTTTTTACCCACTATAAATAGAAACCAACAACCCTAACACGCAAAAACACACCCATTTTCGACACCATCTCAGAAAACCTCTCCAAAACACCCCCAAACCCCAACAAATCGACCTCCAAATCACCTTGAAATAGCCCCAAATTCCATGCAAACACCTTCATGACATAGCTATCAGCTCCAAATTATCAACCCAGCCCTTCCCATTTAAACCCACCAAAACCCAGCTGAAAAATCATCAAGAATAGGCCAAAAGAACTAAAAATTTACCATGAAACCCTTCTTCAACACCCCAACATCAATTACAAAACCCCCCACTCTCTAACCCCAAGAACAGCTCAAATTGCTGCAAAAACCCATCGTGAGCAGTACTTAAAAGGGTTCAGACGAATTTGAGGCTAGAAGGCTTGTGGCTTTGGATTGTTGCAGAGATTTGGACTCATTGGGAAATCTTGAATTTTGAAAGCAAATCGAGGTAAGTGGTTGTCCTAATCTTAGGTTGAGGGACTAGAAACCCTGTGCTAATTGTTAAATTACTTCTTGTTGAGAACAATGTATAGGTATGGTGACGAGTACCTATACATTGGTGTCGAGCATGACCGTGGGTCATATATTGATAAGTGCTGTGCAATTATTGTTCTAATTGCTAAATATTATCTGTAATTGTTGTTGTATTATAAGTGGGAGCGGGTGGCACGCCTGCCACAAGATATCGTGAAATGAGGGCGGGTGGTACGCCTAGCACATGAATTTATCATTATAATTGTTCCTCGTGATTACAGGTTGATGTATCTTTTATTCGGCATAATTTAGATTGTTAGATGGACTAGTTGAATAAGGAAGTGTTAGAAGTCAAAAAGGGGTCCAGAGTCTAAGTCATGGGTAGTGTCTTAGGAGTTCATTAGGAGTTTAAGGGATCCGGTGTCACAATAGTAGCGTCGTGTCTAGGTTTAATGAAATGATAATTGGGTTAGGAGGTTAATTGTAGAACTTCGACTGTAATTAAGTACTAACATTGATTGAGCTAAATAAGAGTCGAATATGGTTTGGTTATAGCTGATTTCCCCCTGGCCAGGATGATTGTTTGATGTTGTTTATTCCCTAATTGGGAAGTTGTTATGTTTCCTTGTTCCCTTGTCGGGACTTCTTGTGATTGTTGTGGTATTGTAAGTGGGAGCGAGTGGCACGCCTGCCACAGGATATATTGTAAGTGGGAGCGGGTGGCACGCCTGCCACGAGATATTATGAAAGTGGGAGCGGGTGGCACGCCTACCACAGGATATAATGTAAGTGGGAGCGGGTGGCACGCCTGCCATGGGATTTGATGTATGTGGGAGCGGGTGACACGCCTGCCACAAGAGGTTACTGTAAGTGGGAACGGGTTGCACGCCTGCAACAAGAGGTTACGGGAGATGAAGGTGGCTTGTATTTCATCTCATTGTGTTAAAAGCTAAATTGCAGTTTTCCTTCTTAATCGTTGATGATTCATTTCGCTTTATTTGTCTTTTATTGCAATGTATGTTTTCTTTTCCCCGTTTAAATTGTTTATGTATTTCTAGTTTTCTGCTGTAGATATATATATGTCTATAATTAAACAGGTTTATCTGAAGTCTGGTCCTAGCCTCGTCACTACCTCGCCGGGGTTAGGCCAGGCACTTACCAGCACATGGGGTCGGTTGTGCTGATACTACACTCTACACTCTTTTGTGCAGATCCCAGTGCCGCAGGCTTCGGACAGTAGAAAGCTTCCAATGTTGTGATTATCAGGCTAGTACTGCAGACGTTCGCAGATCTTGGCGTCCCCTGTCCCTTTTCTTTACCTGTTTCTTCCACGTAGTTCGGAGACAGTATTTTGTTATTTCTTCCAGAAACTTATTTGTAGTACTCTTAGACAGTCTGTGAAACTGTGACACCAGATCTTGGGTAGTTTGTAAAAGAGATTTTATTCGAAATATTCTATGCATTTCGCTCGTTAAATTGTGTTATTTATTTATGGTTGGTTTTAGTTGAATTGATTTCGAATGAAAACGTGGTATATAATTTGGTTGATTGGCTTGCCTAGCTTTCACTAGTAGGCGCCATCACGACTCTCGAGGGTGGAAAATCCGGGTCGTGACAATATTTTATGACTTGTAGGCATAGTCGGAATCGAATTTCGGGAAGCTCAGAGTTGATTCGGATGGAAAATTTTATTTTCAGAAGCTTTAAGTTGGAAGAATTGACTAAGATTTGGCTTTTGCGTAAACGACCTCCAAATCGGAATTTGAAGGTTCTAATAGGTTCGTATAATAATTTTGGACTTGGGTATATGTTCGGGTTGAGTATCCGGTTGCCCAGGAGCATTTCGGCGCTTATTGTGGAAAGTTGGCATTTTGAAGGTTTTAGAATTTCCTAAGTTTAGTTTGAGGTGGACTTTGGTGATATCGATGCCCGTTTGGGGTTTCGAGCCTTAGAATAGGTTCGTATCGTGATTTGTGACTTGTGCGTAAAGTTTGACGTCATTCAGAATGTTTTGATATGATTCGGACACGTTTGTCGAAGTTTTCAAGTTTGAAAGTTGAAAGAACGATTTTTATCGTCGATTCATGATTTTATGTTATTTGTGGCATTTCGATCCTTTGGATAAGTTTGTATAAGGTATTGAGATTTGTTGGTATGTTCGAATAGGGTCCCGAGGGGCTCGGGTGAGTTTTGGGGTGGTTCTAGACCATTTCTATGCCATTTGTGATTGCTGGTTTTTGGCTACAACAATGTGCATCACGATCGCGGACATTGGATCACGTATGCGAAGAGCAAAATGGGAGAAAGAGGTCTGTGAATCGTGTTCGTGGAGACAGATTCGTGTTCGCGAAGATGAAATTTCTGCTACACAGGGATAACATTGGAAGGACATATCTTACAATCTATAAGGAATTTGGAGATGATCCAAAAAATGAAAGTTGTAGCCCTTGGTGTCTACTTTTTTAAAGTCAAACCGTTTGTCATTTGAAGTTTTGTACAAAACGTTATGACCATTATACTAGAGGCTGTCGGGAGGAGTTGGGTAGCTTGTTCTTCACAATCGCGATTGGTTTTCCGCGATCGCGAAGGGCAATTTTGAACTGAGAAAAGTTGTGCTTTGTGATCGTGAAGCACTTTCCGCTATCGTGAAGGGTAAATACCTGGTCAGAAGCTATATTTCAGGGGTTTCAGCCATTTTATCATATTTGGGGGTTTTTGTATAAAGTTTTGAGTTTTGAACGTCTATTCCGAATCAGATTTGAGTGAAACTAGTATGGTTGGGCTCGTAATTGAATGGGTTGTTGGATTTTGTGATATTTTGTCGGGTTTCGGGCACATGGGTTTGGGGGTTGACTTTATTGAATTTTTGAACGGAGTTGGGAATCGTTATAAATTGATTTATT
Organism: Nicotiana obtusifolia; assembly: GCA_002018475.1. Taxonomy (NCBI): domain Eukaryota; kingdom Viridiplantae; phylum Streptophyta; class Magnoliopsida; order Solanales; family Solanaceae; genus Nicotiana; species Nicotiana obtusifolia. The sequence continues at coordinate 18,978 of MCJB01000129.1, forward strand.
ACGAGTATTATTGGTTATCACATTGTTTGACTTGTTTTGGAGCGACGAGCATCGGTTTGAGGTGTTAGAGTGGCATTAGAGCCGGTTATCGAACTTCGGAGCGAGGTATGTCTCATGTCTAGCTCTGTGAGGGGAAATTTACCTCGTAGGTGTTATATTCTTATGTGCTACATGTTGTGGGAGCTACGCACGTATAAGGTGACGAGTGTCTGTGCGTATGCTAGAATTCTTGATTAGGTCGGGGTAGCTTAGGTTCACGCCATGCTATAATTGTACTATTTGAGTCATCTTTGCTCGTTTATTTCCTTTATTTCGCGTTACGACTTGAGACTAGACTTGCATAGGGTGATAGCCTCGCTATTGTAGAGATGTGACGAGCTACTTGATAATCAGTGGAATAATTTGTGCTTCCCTTATGAATTCCTCCCACTTTGTGCGTTTTCATCGCAAATATTTCCTTGGAAGTATATAACTCACACGTTTATTCATGAGTGGGGTCAAGGACCCGATAAAGCTTCTTACTCTAATGGGATCGGGCCGATCGCCTTGGCAGGATTATGTACCACACTCTTATGGGAGTGGGCCGTTCGCCTCGGCAGTATTATAGATGCATCTATGGTTCGTGCCATCGACCCTCGGCGGTGTACACTTTATTATGGGATCAAGCCTTACGCCTCGGCATTTCCATTAAATACTCTTATGGGATCGAGCCGTTCTCTTAGATAACATCGTGCGTAATATTTGACAAGAAACCAGCGTAATCATGAGTTTTCCTGATTTGAATTGTGATGACCTATCTGGTGAGGTCCATTTCATTCATACTCCAGTTGAGGAGGTAACTGATAATTGAGAGCTTGAATTTACTATTTAGAGGAGGATTGTACCACATACTCTATTTGTTTATACTGTTTATTACCCTGCCGTATATTTGTTTACATCCTCCTGTGTTTGAGTTATTAGACCACTAGTTAGTGTTGATGTCGACCCCTCGTCACACTTCTCCGGGGTCAGGCAATATACTTACTGGGTGCGCGCTGATTTACGTACTCATGCTACACTTACTACACTTGTTGTGCAGCTATATATATATATATATATATATATATATATATATATATATATATATATATATATATAT
>MCJB01000130.1:0-24976 GCA_002018475.1 Nicotiana obtusifolia
GAGTGTTGATAAAAGATTAAGTTGGGGGTGGGATATCAATAATGAAAAGGGGTAAAATCATGAGACTCCATACCTCAAAAGCTCTTATGAGAGAAGTTTTTTCTTGATATCAAAAGTATGAAATCAAAAGAAAGAAAGAAATAGTTCATGAAAGTGGTATACAGAAGCTTGAGATTAAAATAAAGGGGTATGTGAGTAGGGTTTAATGTGGAAGTGTAAATCCAATGAAGGCAAAGGAACAAAAGGTTGGAAGGAAAGTGAGAGTAATAAGTGTTCAAGGAGGAAGTAGCCACTATTGTCTAAATTTATATCCTACCCTTCCTTAAGCCAACATTACAAGCCTATAAAGTCCTTATGTGATCTTTAACTGACGCATTCCTATGAATAGGTGATGATTAAAATAAGGGCAAGCCTATGGTATGGCAGGTGATGACACTTGAACTTCTATTCAGAGAGAGAGTGATTTTAGTCTTGTTGTCCCTTGATTTATTTTATGACAAATACTGTGTGAATGGGACTTTCTTTCTGGCGAGGGCACATACACTGCTAGGTTAATAGCTAGTTGAGCTTAGAGTCAAAGCATAAGATGATTCAGCTGGAAGTAGCATTTAGTTACTTTGTTGAGGCTCAAAAGCTCACTAATTGATTGGTTGTCCTTTGAAGCATGTTTATGATTCGAAGTGGGTACAGCAAAAGATGGTTATACTTACGATGTGATTCACAAACAATATCCTTGGTCAATATTACGTTATATTTGATAGGTAGAACATTAGTTAGGTTAGCTTTGTGTTAATTGCTCGAGGACAAGCAAAGGCTTAAGTTGGGGGTGTTGATGTGCCGGGGAATTTCGGCACATATTGATACTATTTGATTAGAAATTGCTTGTTCCACTTGATAATTATCACGTTATTTACTTAGTTTTCGTTTAGTTTCAGTACATGGATGAAAGAAACCCAAAAGCGCGAAAAGAAGGCCAAAAGTTGTGCCAAGGCAAGAAAAGAGGCCAACAATACAACAGGAGTAATTCTGCGACCGCAAAGTGGATCTGCGAGTCGCAGAATTAGAATGTTGATCGCAGAGTCAGGCAGAAACTCAAGCCGAAGTTAGCAGAAGAAAGTTGTCGACAATGCGATCGTAGAATGAAAATGCGCATCGCATTATCGCCGCAGATGCAGACAGAGTCTCAGGTGAAAAATCGAAGGGAATAGCGATCGCATTCTGCGACCGCAGAATCAATCTGCGGTTCGCATTCTGAAATGCGATAGGAAGGAAAAGTACTGGGGCAGTCTGCGATACGAGATGCATATTCTGCGGACCGCATTCCTGATATGCGACAGGAATGCGATCGCAGAAGACAAAGTCAGCCTAGCAGTTATTTAAATTCGCCTCGGTTTTTGGGCCTCTATAAATAGCCTTTCTAGGGTTATGTGTAGGGGACGAGTCAGATTTTAGAGTGAAAACATAGTGTTTTTGGTTAATTTCAACTGGGGAGAGATATTTGGGTGATCAAAACTTGGGAATCCATATTTTTGTAAGATGAATTCAATTTCAGTTATTTGTTCTTTAGTTCTAAATATGTGTAGCTAAATTTCAATACTAAAGTTGTGAACCCTAGATGGGTAGAATGTTATTGAGTCATTGATTTTGATTCCGATTTCGAAAGAAGCTTGATGTTTATTTATTTCTCGTTCTTAATTGAATCGTTAGTGGTTGCAAACATTAACGGGTGCCAATTTACACTATTGAACCTTGGAAAAGGGAGATAGGGTTTGGTAGAAATAAGTAACGACGATTCAAGACGTTAACCCTTGTCTGATAAAATCACTTAGGAGTAAGAAGATTTTGAGTTGGCAAATAATTGGGTATTCGTAATTGTGACTTTAATGTATTTGGGAGAATCATAAAAGGAGACGTTGTCTAGATATTGGAAAATATTGGATAGCACACTATTAAGACTCAATTGCATATCAAGAGCGGAAATTAATATCAATATCAATACATTCTACTACATTAGGGGGAGCACAACCTTAGTATCTCGACTTCATAAATTTATTCAATTATTCTTGTTAATCTGCAATTAATAGTTTGATATTTTTTTTTCGTACTCAACATCAATTTATCTTATTTTGTTACTTGATCGAATTAAGGCTAAAGTGAAATATTACATTAATCAGATACTCGTTTCACGCCTATTCCCTGTGGGATTCGACCCCAACCTAGTTGGGTTACTATATTTGACATCGATCGCTTACACTATTATTAAGGTGTAATTTGAGCGGATCACAACTTAAATGCAGTCCACATTTTGAATATGTGGACCGCAAAATTCTTCACATACCCAAGAATAGGCATCCCATTTATCAATCAAACCCAAAAGTTTGGTTTTCTACTCAAAAAGCTTTGAACTTCTTCATTAAATAATCAAACCTAGGGTTTCAAAACCACAACTTGAAGGTGAAGATGAAGTGTACATACCTTGAAATAGATGGGTGCTCTTAGATTAATGCTATGTGAACTCATTGCCTGAGTTGGAATATTCCGATGGAGGTTGTCGGAATTTGCTCTGTTTCCGTCTGATGTTTTGTTTGTTTGTGGTATTTTTTTATATATATATATATATACTTAGTGTGAAGGGAAAATAAAAATTGGAAAAATAATGTGAACACGTACCTGTCAGGTCTGCGGTGGAAATGCGGTGCGCAGATTGAAACGCGAACCGCATTTTTGTACAATCCATCGCTTTTTCAACCAATATATGAGCAAAAGTTTATGTACCTGCCTGCGAGTGAAATGTAGTTCGCAGAGTTGAAATGCGAACTGCAGAATAGGAACCTCCACCGCATTTTCAACTGACCTTTGAGCTAAATTCTCTGTGGCTGTTTGCGGTTGAAATGCGGTTCGCAGAATTGAAATGCGTACCGCAGATTTTCGAGTTTCATCGCATTGTGTCTCATGATTTTTTGCTCGACTTTCTGCCTCACAATGCGATGAGAATGCGGTTCGCATAACTCAAATGCGAACCGCAAATTTATTGAATTGTGTCGCATTTTGCTTTCTATTCTTGCTCAACTTTCTGCCGCATAATGCGGCACAAATGCGATTCGCATATCAGAAATGCGATCGCATATGTGCTACACTTTTCTCTTCGACATTCTTCTGCAATTGCAACAACTTCTCACTAATTCTTGTGTTCATTCATCACATTCCTGCATCTAAAAACCCTTCTAACAAAACTAGGTACAAATGTAAGCTGGAGTTATAAATAACTAAAGAAAACGACGAAAAGCACAATTTAAACAAACACAAAAACGACTGATACCACACATGGGTTGCCTCCCATGAAGCACTTGATTTAACGTCATGGCACGACGATGCTAGGATGTTTGATTTAACGTCGCAGAACTTTATTTCATTTCTCTCCGAGTCCATAAGAGCTCTTCTAGTAGCTAAGAAAGGTCTTCCCAATATAATGGGGATTTCCTTGTCTACTGCACAATCAAGGATTACAAAATCGGCTGGAATAAGAAATTTTCCAACTTTTACAATTACATCATCCACAATACCCACTGGTCGCTTGATAGATCGGTCAGCCATCTGCAATCTCATGCTAGTCGGCCTCGGCATTCCTAACCCGGCTTGTTTGTACATAGCTAAAGGCATTAGATTTATACTGGTCCCATTATCACATAATGCCTTAGCAAAATCCCGCACTCCAATAGTACACGGAATAGTGAAAGCTCCTGGGTCCTCCTTCTTTTGAATCGGATTGGTGGCTATGATAGAGCTGACCCTGTGAGTCACATTTACCACCTCATTCCTGGTGGTTCTTTTTTTCATGATTAGGTCCTTCAGATATTTTGCGAACCCAGGCATTTCTTGGAAAGCCTCCAAGAACGGTATATTAACTGATAGCTGCTTGAGAATGTCATAAAACTTCTCAAACTTGCTGTCGTCAACTCTCCTTGTAAGTCTCTGAGGAAAAGAAGGAGGAGGTCACGGAATTGGCGGAAGAACGGTTGATGTTTCTTCAGCCTTATCCTTTACCCCTTCCTGAGTCTCATCGATGTTCACTACAATATCTGGACTTTCACCTACGTCAGCAGCATCATCCCTTTCAATTTCACCCTCTTTCTGAAACTCTTCAGCACCATCTTTACCCTTTAATGTCTTACCACTCCTAGTCGTGACAGCCATGATATGAGCAGTTGGGCCACTTCCACTTCCTTTAGGATTTGCAATCGTGTCACTAGGAAGTGTTCCTTTTTGTTGTGGATATTGCTCACGAGATAGGTCCCTCATTTGCAATTCCAACTTTTGTATCGCTGCTGTGTGGGAGCCAACCAACTCAGTCATGTTTTTCATGGACGTGTCCGACTTCTCTTGGTTCTGCAATATCCTCTCGAGCATACTTTCCAATTTAGATTCACTTGAGGATCCCTGATTCGGATAGTGCCCTTTCGGAGGAACATAAGGATTGGAACTTCGATTTGGAAAATGGTTACTGTTGTTCCAATTTCCCTGATTAAGGCCAGTTTGATCATTCCGCCATTGTTGGGGACCTTGCCCTTGCGGGTTTGGTCTCCAATGATTTTGTATTGCTTGACCTTGATAAGGTTGCCTTTGGTAACCTCCATGAGTATTATTGACAAAATTCGCATCCTCATTTTCTTCACTTTGCATAGGTTGTACATTCTCCACTACATTGACTTTCTTTTTCTGATTTTATGTGAATAACTTTGTCAAGACGTTGACATTAGTAGCAAGTTTTAGCAAACACTTGGTCCCTTTCTTGGTTTTCTTTGATCAAGTTATTCATAGAAGGAGACCCAATTGTAATACCACCTGTAGTATCCTCAGAATGCNTTTGTATCGCTGCTGTGTGGGAGCCAACCAACTCAGTCATGTTTTTCATGGACGTGTCTGACTTCTCTTGGTTCTGCAATATCCTCTCGAGCATACTTTCCAATTTAGATTCACTTGAGTATCCCTGATTTGGATAGTGCTCTTTCGGAGGAACATAGGGATTGGAACTTCGATTTGGAAAATGGTTACTGTTGTTCCAATTTCCCTGATTCGGGCCAGTTTGATCATTCCGCCATTGTTGGGAACCTTGCCCTTGCAGGTATGATCTCCAATGATTTTGTGTTGCTTGGCCCTGATAAGGTTGCCTTTGATAACCTCCATGAGTATTATTGACAAAATTCGCATCCTCATATTCTTCACCTTGCATAGGTTGCACATTCTCCACTACATTGACATTCTTCTTCTGATTTTATGTGAACAACTTTGCCAAGACATTCACATTAGTAGCAAGTTCAGCAAACACTTGGTCCCGTTCTTGGTTTTCCTTGATCAAGTTATTCATAGAAGGAGACCCAATTGTAATACCACCCGTAGTATCCTCAGAATGCCAATCTTGATTATGTTTAGCCATCTTGTCCAAAATCTGCGTGACTCTAGCGAAGGTCTTATCCATGAATGAACCAGCAGCAGCATTCTTCGCTATCGATTGGTTCATAGGGTCCAAACCCATATAGAACTTTTCCAGCAAAATGGAGTCTGGAAAACCGTAGTTTAGCGACCTCACCAAATACAATTTGAACCTCTCCCATGCTTCGTGCAGCTGTTCACCCGGCAGTTGTTTGAAGAAAAATATCTTGTCCCGGAACTCAGATTTCTTGCTCTGTGGAAACCACTTTGACAAGAATGCCCGGACCAGCTCAGGCCATGAACGGATGGAATTTGGAGGAAGGTTTTGAAGCCATCTCCTCGCATCTCCAGCCAACAAATACTTAAAGCATCTGAGCCTTAATGCATCGTCAGAGACGTTATTTTGTTTGTGCGTCGCACAAACACCCAAAAAGTTCCTGAGGTGCTGCGTCGGATCATCATCAGTAGAATTTCTGAAGTATCCTTCAGCTTTCAGCATCAAAATCAACCCATGTTCTACTTTGAACGTAGCAACACCTATTGCTGGAGGTACTATAGCATTAGTATCTTCAATATATTCTTCGATGTCGGCAAACGAATTCTCTTCCTGCTCCACGTCCACATCATCTATATGGTCCGCCATATCTTCCTGCCTACAACCACCAAAACAAACAACGTGCAATCAAGTGGAATTAGACTTATAGTAAAGTACACACTAATCAAAAATTTCAAAACCGTATTCCCCGGCAACGGCGCCAAAATTTGATGCGCTCAAATTACACCCTAACAATAGTGTAAGCGATCGATGTCAAATATAGTAACCCAACGAGGTTGGGGTCGAATCCCACAGGGAATAGGCATGAAACAATTATCCGATTAATGCAATACTGTACTTAGTCGTAATTCGATCAAGTAGCCAAATAGAGTAAATCAATATTGAGTATGTAAAGAAAAGTAAACTAATAGTTGCAGTTCGAAAATAATTTGGAAGTAAAAATATGAATTTGAGATACTAAGGTTGTGTTCCCCCTAATGTAGTAGAATGTATTGATATTGATATTGAAGTCCGTTCTTGATATGCGATCGGTTTTTATTAACGTGTTATCCAATATTTCCCAACACTTAGATAACGTATCCTCTCATGATCCTCCCCAATACTAAAGAGTCAAAATTAAGAACACCCAATCATTCGCCAAATTGAAATCTACTTATTCCTAAGTGATTTCGTTAAACAAGGTTTAAAGCCTTGAATTCTTGTTATTTATCTCTACCAAACTCTATCTCACTTTTCCAAGATACGATAGCGTAAATTGGCACTCGTTAATATTTGCAACCACTAACGATTAAATTAAGAACAAGAGATAAATAAATATCAAGCTTCTTTCGAAATTGGAATCAATATCAACCTTTCAATAACATTCTACCCATCTAGGGTTCACAACCTCAGTATTAGAGTTTAGCTACACCTGTTGAAAACTAAGAACAAAGGAGAATAATTGAATTTATCTTACAACAATATCGAATTATCAGTTTTGATCACCCAAACTTCTCTCAATTTGAAAATAATCAAAAGCAGTACTTTGCACTTTGAATTCTGACCAGTCTCCCTTCACACAACCCTAGAAAAACTATTTATAGAGGCCCAAAATCCGAGGCGAGCAGCAGTTAAGTTTGACCTAGTTGCACGTCTGCGATCGCATTCTTGTCGCAGAGCAGGAATGCGGTTCACAAAATCTTCACGTTTTATCGCAGATCATACCCGTCAGTTTCCCTCTCACCGCATCTGAAAATGCGGTTCGCATATTGGCTCTGTGATCGCAGAATGCGATCGCAATCTCCACTCTATTTTTCACCTCAGACTATGTTCGTGTTTACGATGATAATGCGGTTAGCATTCCTGTTTTGTGGTCGCATTTTCGACCGCATTCTCAACTTGAAATTTGGCTTGAAGTTCTATCTGCCTCTGCGATCTTCTTGCGACTTCTGCGACTCGCATAGCTGTTTTGCGGTCGCAGAATTGAACCTGCTATACTTTTGAACTTTTTTCTTTCCTTTGGACAGCTTTTTGGACTTCTTTTCATGCTTCTGGGTCTCTTCCCTCAATATACTGAAATTACACTAAAACTAAGTAAATATCGTGATAATTAACAAGTAGAACAAGTAAAACTCTAAACAAATAGTATCAAAATGTGCCAAAATTACCCGGCACATCAGCTATCGGAGTCATAAAAATGCAATTCCGGGGTCATTTACACAAAAGTCAAAGTTTGGTCAATATTTTCAGATTTAAACTTCAAAGTCATGAATCAAGGGTCCAAATCAACCCGAAAGCTTCCCGGAACAAAACTAATCAACCTCGCAAGTCATAAAAGCATAAACACACAAGTGTGAAGCAATAAAAGGGGTAATGGGACGCAATTACACTTATTGACCGATCAGGTCATTACAAACTATTATATGTTACTAGTTGTGGGTGCTTCGTACGCACGAGGTGATGAGAGTCCATACATAGCTAAAAGCATATTTATGTCTGTGTTGACTTAGCACTTTATCATGTAACATTTGAATTATTTGAACTCATTTTGCCAGCTTAATTAAGTGAATTTATAATTGAAATTGATTTGAAAATATTAGGCCGATCTTTATCACCTTGAGTTGTTTGGCGAGATATTTGATAAACGGAAATAGTCATGCTTACTTTATGATCTGTACTTGTGTTGTAAGAACGTGACTCGTAATTCAATAAATTTCTTCCTTTCCTCTGGATCGGGCCGAATGCCTCGGCGGCATATTGAGATGCATCTCTGGTTCGCACCAGTCGAACCTCGGCAGTGTACACACTACTCTGGATCGGGCCGTACAACTTCAGCATACGTGCATGATACCACTAGCAGTCCAGATATTCATGAGATTCCCCTTTTTGCTGAGACCTGACATTTATATGGCATTCCTTATCCGTTTGAGATTACACTTGATATTTCTTATCTATTGAGATAGCATATGACATTTGAGAGATTTATATTGTCAAAAGAAATGTTGGAGGATTATGATAGTTACCGTTTTTACCTCATTATTACTGTTATGCTTCATATCTGTTTATGATTTTTCATATTATTTTATTAGACCACTAGTAAGTGTCGATGTCGACCCCTCGTCACTATTTTTCTGGGGTTTGGCTAGATACATACTGGGTACGCGTTGATTTAAGTACTCATGCTACGCTTCTGCACTATATGTGCAGCATCTGATAGGTTCATTTGGTGGCCATCTTGGCGTGTAGGCGCAACAGCTGAGGGGACGTTATGATGAGCTGCTTTCCATGCTACACACCGTAGCCCACAGACTCTACATATTATTTATTTACTTTATCCTATCTATTTTATATTCCATACAGATGTTGTCTTATTATGGCACTCTTTAGTAGACATTCGTGCACTTGTGACACCGGTTTTGGGTCGTTCTAGAATTTGTTTATGGTTTTGCTTAACTTTGACACACTTTTACTTTATATTTTATTTAAATTGTATGTACCTATAACTTTTAATGTATTAATTTCTTTATCTAATAAGATTCATGTTCAAAAAAATAATAAAGAAAATAATTAAGTTAGTAGTTTACCGTTGGCTTGCTTGACGGCGACGCTGGGCGCCATCACGACCTATAGTGCGAATTGGGTCATGACACCAGTACTCTTTTATTTCATGCAGACCACTTTTCAAATTTCTAATCTCTTTGATCTTTGATCTTCTTTTTCCATTTCAAAAAATTTCTTATTTTTCTTTCCTTTTCTTTTGCTACAACTTGTAATAGAACCGGCATGATGCGCAAAATTTTTTTTGTTAGTACGTTATATTATGTTGCGTTAATAGAATTTCAACTGGCATTTTACTTCTCAATGCAATATATCATTTACTAAACTATATGAAATTAAAGAAAACCAAATTATATAGCCATCGTATATGATTTTTGTTTCTTATTTTTCTTTATTATAATTTTTATTATTTAGTATTATTGTATTATTAATAGGACGATTTATTAGGTCAGTCACTTGCTTAATATCATTGTCCAATACTCCTTTTAAAATAATATTTCTTACTTCTCAAAAATTATTTTAAAATATTATTTTATTGTTCACAATTATTCAATTTTCTAAATTTATCAATAATATCTTTGTGTATTATTTACTTAATTTATTTTATTTTTTAAATTAATTCAAAGTTGAACGTCCTTATATTATCTCTATTTTATCTTTGAATATTTTTATATTGTAATCTCAAAATTAGTTTTCTTCATTTTGAATTTTACATATAATCTAAATACTATCATATTTAAATCAAATTATAATTTTTAAAATTTTCAAAATATAAACATATAAGTAATTTTGCTATTTTTTCATAAATCTACTGATATTCTTAATAATTGCTATTTTTGCTTTATCTGCCATAATCAAATAAACTTTTCTCTTGTCTCATTTCAAATATTCATATATGGGTATTTAACATAATATTTTTATCTTTAAATTCAAATTGAAGTTATTTTCTTTATAAAAAAAAATAAAAATTGGCAGTCTAAATTGGTAGTTTTTTTTAGATATAGATTATCATATTAGGAAGAAACAACTTCCTGGTTTGAAATGGCAGTTTTTTAGTTTTTTATTTTTTTATTTTTATTTCTTATTTTAAATTAATTCTAAAATTCCAACTTTGTTGGAGCTTAATTTTACTATATTGTTCACAATTCTTTAATTTCAAAACTTATCAATAATATCTTTTTTTATTTTTCAAATTAATTCAACGTTAGTATATCCTCATATTATCTCTATTTTTATCTTTGTCTATTTTTTCTATTGTAATATTATGATTAGTTTTATTAATTTTTGAATTTAACATATACTCGAAATACTATCATATTTAAATCAAATTGTAATTTTAAATTTTATCAAAATATAAACATATAAGTATTCTACTGTTTTATCATAAATCTGCAAATATTCTTAATAACGGCTATTGTTTGCATTATTTTCCATAAGCAAATAAATTTTTTTTATAATATTAACTCAATCTATAAATTCGAAATAATATTTTTATTTTTAAATTTGAACTAAAATTATTTTCTTTTTAAAAAACTTTGTCAGTCTGAATTGGCAATTATTTATAGATATAGATTACCATATAATGAAGAAACTACTCCACAATTTGAATGTAAAGTTTTTTATTAAAATAATTTTAAAATCCAACTGTATTGGATCTTTCTTTTATTTTATTGTTCACAATTCTTTAATTTTTTCAACTTATCAATAACATAATTGTGTATTATTTACTTAATTTATTTTATTTTCTAAATTAATTCAAAGTTGTAATATCCTCATATTATCCCTATTATTATCTTTGTAAATTTTCTATACTATAAAATTATAATTAAATTAGTCTTTTGAATTTTACGTATAATCAAAATAGTATCATGTCATGTTGGCAATTTCCCAATTTAAAATATAATAGGTTTTAGAAAACTAATTTTCAATAAAAGTATTGTTTCCATAAAAAATAAAGTTAAGTATGTTTAAATTCAAATGCAAAAAGAATAACTAATTATACAAATAAATTAGGCATAACTTATTATTTTAAAAAAATTAATTAAAAAAAGAAACTAATTATTATGTATAATCCTAAAAATCTACATTTGACATCTTATGATTATGCCAGTTGTCTTAATATGGTGGCTTTGACTCTCCTTTTATTATATATATATATAGATAGATAGATATAGATTTCCTTTATGTTCTGCAATTGCTTCTCTTATATTTTTGGCTTCTAGTTCTTATTTTATTTAATGTTTTGTTTTATAAGTTTTCATCAACTTTTTTTATTTTCTTGAAGCTGATATGGTACTAACTAGAAAGGAATTGTCAAGAAGACCTCCTCAACACTTGAATTGGTCAAGTGACCTCCCATTTTCTTTCTCAATTTGTTTTGGGTTGGAAAATGGCTAAATGAGTGGGTTAGGGTGGATGAGGCCTTTTTAACATTTTAGAAACTTGTGGGTCACATATAACGTTTGAAAAACTTGCTTTGTAACGACCCCACCGGTTGTTTTGAGCTCTAATGCGTCGTTCAGCAGTTTGAGACCTTGAGTAGCTTCACTTCAAGTATTATGAATTGTACGTGTGGTTGGAAATGAATTTCGGGAAGTTTAGAGTTGATTTGGAAAGATAATTTTAATTTCGAAAGATTTAAGTTGGAAAATTAATTAAGGTTTGACTTTTGAGCAAAATACCTCGGAATCGAGATTTGAAGGTTCCAATAGGTTCGTATGATGATTTCGGACTTGGGCATATGTTCGGGTTGAGTATCGGACCACCGGGAACATTTTGGCGTCTATTTTGGAAGGTTGGCATTTTGGAAGTTTAAGAAATTCTTATGTTTGATTTGGAATGAATTTTCGTGTTATCGATGTCCGTTCGGAGTTCCGGACCTTGGAATAGGCTCGTATCGTGAATTATGACTTGCCCGTAAAGTTTGGCGTCATTCCCAGATGTTCGGGTGTAATGCAGATGCGTTCGGTGAAGTTGGAAGGTTGGAAGGTTGTAATTTTGATGTTGTTTGACGTGATAAGGTTTTCACTAAGTCTGTATCATGTTGTGGGATATTTTGGTATGTTTGGAAGGGATCCTGGAGGCCTCGTGTGTGAACCGAATTGGAAGCGGATCGAGTTTGGACTTGGAAGAATTACTTAAGCTTAAGGCTTTTGGTGTTGTCGCACCTGCGAGGTTATGGCCGCAGGTGCGAGTCCGCAGAAGTAGCCCAGGGGCCGCAGAAGTGGTAGGGAGTGAGGCTGGATTGGATTTCACAGGTGCGAGGAATTTGCAGCACCTGCGGGCTCGCAGATGCGCGCGGAGAAGCACAAAAATGAAGGTGGTCTGGGGCTGGATGATCGCAGGTGCGGGTGCTGTAGTGCACCTATGGAGGTGCAGGTGCGGTCATGGGCGCACAGGTAAGGAGTGGTGCTCGAGCTAGGGAGTCCTCAGGTGCAGAGGTTTTCCACAGAAGCGGATGTGCACCTGCAGTTGGATGGCCACAGAAGCGAAAAACGCTGGCCTTGGGGCAAGCTGCATCTGCTAGGACTCCGCAGAAGTGGAGACGTAGAAGTAGCTACTGTTTCGTAGGTGCGGCAGAAGCGCTAGGCAGAAATGATTTTTATACGGGATTTGGTCCATTTTCTTTCATTCTCTCTTGGATTGGGCGATTTTTGGAGAGCTTCCAATGGAGATTTTCATCATCTATATCAAGGTAAGTAATTCCCACATATTGTGAATTAAATACATGGTTTACATGTGGATTTTTTTGTAGAAAACCTAAAAATTGGTATTTTTGTATTTTTACCACGAAATTGGCCATGTAATTGGAAATAAATCATATATTTGGGTTCGTAATGTTATGGGTAAGTTTATCTTCGAGAAATTTTGGAATCCGGGCACGTGGGACGGAGGGTCGACTTTATTGACTTTTAGAGCGGAGTTGGAGATTGTTATGAATTGATTAATTATTGATAATAGAGTATATATTTATGGATTATCTAATTTGTTTGACTAGTTTTGGAGACATGGGCATCGGTTTGAGGTGTTTGAGAGGTATTGGATCTGGTCATGGAACTTCGAAGCGAGGTAAGTCTCCTGTCTAACCTTGTGAGAGGGAAACTATCCCCTAGGTGATATTTATTGTTATGGCAGCTAGTTGTGGGTGCTATGTACGCACGAGGTGATAAGAGTCCCTACGTAACTAAAGCATGTAGGTCCAGGTAGACTTAGGACTTTATCATGTAATGATTGAATTATTTTAACTTGTTCTGCTAGCTTAATTAATTAAAGTTATAACTGAATTTGATTTAGAAACAAATATACGTACACTAGGCCGAGCCTTAACACTTTGAGCTGTGGGCGAGTAATTTGAGAAACAGTAAAGATTATATTCATTTTGTGCTCATGTACAGTATTGTAAGCACGTATCTCGTAATTCGGTAACTTCCTTCCTTTCTTGTGGAGCGGTCCGAATGCCTCAGTAGTATAATAGATGCATCTATGGTTCGTGACGCTCGACCCTCGACAGTGTACATATTATTCTGGATCGGGCCGAATAACCTCGGCAGAATTGTGCGTTATATCACTAGTAGTCCGAATATTTACGAGATAAATCTTCCACTGATGTCCGGCATTTTTATGGTATTCCTTATTTATTTGATATTGGCACTTGGAATTTTCTGAGCTTTTAAGGTAGAATACAAGATCGATAAATTTATACTTTAAAAGAAATATTTGGAAGATTATGAAATTCACAGAATTACCCCACTATCGCTGTGCACTTCATATCTGTTATGAATTACTATATTATTTTATTGGACCTCTAGTAAGTGTCGATGTCGACCCCTCATCACTACTTCTCCGGGGTTAGGCTAGATACTTACTGGGTACACGTTGATTTACGTACTCATGCTGCACTTCTGCACAAAATGTGCAGGATCTGAAAGGTTCATTTACTGATCATCTTGGCGCGTAGGCGCATCTGTTGAGGAGACTTTATGTGAGTTGCAATCCAGGCTACGCATCCCAGTCCACCAAGTCTCTATCGTACTATTCATTGTATCCTAGCTTATGTACATTCTGGACAGATGTTGTATTATTATTATACTCCTTAGAAAATGCTCATGCACTTGTGACACCGAGTTTTGGGGTTATAATGGTTGATGCTTAGGCTTTCGTATATTATTATCGACTTTCATTTCTTCTATAAATTACAAGTGTTATACGTTCCCGTGATTTAGAAGTGTAAATCTCCTTTTCTTATTAAAATGTGTGATTTCGAAAGTAATAAAATGAGTAATCAAATTGGTAAATCACCGTTGGCTTGCCTAATGGAGGCACTAGGAGCCATCACGACCTATAGTGGATTTTGGGTCGTGAAAGCTTGGTATTAGAGCATTAGGTTCACTTAGGTCTCACGAGTCATGAGCAAGTCTAGTAGAGTCTTGCGAATCAGTACGGAGACGCCTATACTTATCTTTGAGAGACTACATGGCTGTTAGGAGCACTTCCCTTCTTGATTCCTCTTCGTGCGATTTGGTCCTGTTGGAGCTTATGCCTTTATTTCCTTCCTACTCAATCTTATGCGACGTGGAACGCTTGTTATCAACTGGGCATTGAGGAGTTGTAATGGTACTGCAGATATGGTGCAAGATGCTTTCTTACGTGTTTGAGTGGGCTATTATTTTCGCCTTATGGAAGGATGTTCTGTCGTTTCAATTTAGTATCTATACTTTCTATGGTCTTGAGGCTATGCACGGATTGCTATAATGTTCATGCATTGTTATCGCAAAGTGTTGGTGTTATGGTAGGGTGCTTGTCTATGTGTCGAGGCAGTGAATGACTTGAAAGGAGGATTTCTCGGTGCATGATTTAGAAGTTCGGCATTTAATTCTAGTGGAGGAAAGGCAATCGGACTATAGATGTTCATGTCTTGGTTGGTGAAGTGACGAGACTTGATATTTTCGGGCGTGGTGGAAATTCTCATTTGTGATGTGGTGTCATCGTCTTTGTTGGAACGCATTAAGGTTCATCGGTGTTATGATCTTCTTTGATTCGCCTTTGGGGCAGGATGTTGGGAAGTGGCACCTAAGAAGCTGTTGTCAGAGATATCACAGTGTAGTGGTTTAATAATAGAATTGGTGTTTCTAGTGTTGATGGCTCGTGAACGAAGATCTTCGAGGTTGGGAGTTGGTAGCGATTTCAGTTCAGGTGCTACATGTATGGATTTGATTTGAGGCAACATTTGGGCAGCGAAAGAATGAGGGAGGACGAGGTGGGAGGTGTCTCGTGGTGGTTGTATTACTAGCAGGTCAAGTATGAAAAGGAGAGGTCGAGCAGTTAGTTAAAGAAGATAGTTTAACTGAATTGAGAGTGGCGGAGTAGCATGTAGATTCTGTGGTAGGATAACCACATGCCTTAAGAAGGTTTAGAGTGAATTGGGGGTCATGGTGGAAAGTGACTAGGTCTAGGGACCTTATTTGAAATAGTGGCTACTGCACTGAGGAAGATCGAATATGGCAGAAAGGAGTTGCTAGAAATGAAAAGGGGTGTGAAAACTTGATTATCGTTGGGATGCAACATGACTTCGACTTTAGAATGTATAGCCGGACTTTCAGTTGATGTCAATGGGGAATGAACGGTCTTGTACAGCTGGGGGATGAGCACGAGCTCGGGAAGGTTTGCTGATTTCGTGGTAGTTGTACCTAGTGCAGTGTCATTGGGAGATGTCGGTATGGAATTCCATATCTAGGCTATCTCATGTGGATAGGTCTGCGGTTGTATGATTTTGATGAAGTTTCTACGAGGAGTTCTACTTACTATCCAGCAGGAGGTCGAATAGGCAATTGTGGACGATAATTTGGGATGTTTTATGAAAAGTTTAACAGGAGGTTTCGAGAATTTGGTGGGTTAACTGTGCGAGATCATGGCGAGTGAGAAGGAGGAATCTTTGTGGGTTCTAGATTTTCATGACTGTAGCTTAAAGCTAAGTGGAGGAGCCCACAATCTACGATTGGTTCACGTAGTTGTCTGCTTGTGCAGTTTCTAGTTATCAGTGTATTGGTAGGTTATTATAATTTAGTAAAGAAAACATCAGGAGTAATTCGAGCAAAGAAATTGATAAATGTGTGCTATACTTCGTATTATTGATTCATGTGCAGCTTTGGGAAGACCTAGAGTTTATGCTTCTTATGGATGTGATGTACAAGAAAAGAATTCAGCCGGTTGTTTCTTTTAGAGGGTGTTCATGTGCTAGCAGCGTGTTGGAGTTTGATTATATTCGGGACTAGATCAGAGTAGGTGACTCTCAACAACGGTCCTAGTGGGCTCAAGAGTAAAAGTGCAGTGCCTAAGGATTTCAGGTCCGCTGTGTGGTTAAGCAGTGAGTTTTAGCAGCGGATGACGAACAAGACTTGGAATGTTTTATGTTATTATCAGGTATGCAGTGCTGTATTAGAGGAAATGGAGAAATAGCTTCGGATTCACGAAAGGTCTTGCAGAATGGGTGTACCAGTTAGAGATTCTATTGTGTGCTTGAGAAGGGTATGATATGATTCATGGGTATTGAGACGATGTGGTCTCGCGATTCGGTCACTTGGGAGGAGTGGGGATTGAGTTTTTTATGTTGTGAATGGAGCTATTATTATTTCTAAGATTGGTCAAGAGTAAATTGAAAGAATTTGGGTCGGTTAGTAATGGTTGAATCGGCATGATTGTGGCAATGATCAGTTCCATCGGTGTGTGAAGTTATACATATGGTTTGTGGTTGTACGTGCGGGCTTGACATCCACCATAACTTAATTGATTTGGGAGGTATTTGATTCAAATGGCCTTGTTGTGTAAATGGATCCCAGAAAAGTCACGACGACTTAGATCACGACTTGTGGTTTGTATCTTTTGCGTTTGGGAATTCAGTTGCGTATTGCCTTGGTTCTTTTGAAATGAGCTAAGTGAAAGGTTTCTAGCCAATGACGTGTTTATTCTACTGGTAGTTCAAGGGTTAGGGTGATACTTGTAGTATCACGTAGCGGCATGATAGGTGCAGTGAGCGGCATGGGAATTTGAAAGTTGAGGATCAAGGTTGCGGTTCAGTGTTGACAAGAATGTTACGAACTCGGATGAGCCGAGAAGAATTCAGATGTTCAGAGTATGTTGGCATTTTCTTTAGTGTCACCTGAGAACGGCGTTCTATGTAAGAGGCTTTGCGTATTGATTTGTGGATTCTTGATTTGCTTCAAAAAATTAGTACAGTTGGGTGGTACGGATGTGCCGACTTTGCTACCTGGGCGGAAGGTCGTGGGAGCATACCCCCACGGGGAAATTTGTATGAATGTGACATGTTAGTCACCAGATGGTTAAAGATTGAAACCAAGTACGGACATTTTTGGTACTATCGTTAATATGAGAGTTTATACTTGGAAGGCGCTCTCTTCCCTTGGTTGTGAACTGTTGGAGTTGGTCCGGCGTGGACGACTACTTGTGTGTGCCATGAATGGGGCCATTGCGGATCCTTGGAAGGTTATTGGCCTAGTATGGTATGATCAGAATTGATTTGAGGTCCATTGGTGGGTCTAATGTGAATGTGTGCTCTACGTTAGGTCGGATGTGTTCTTCGTTATAGCATTTTTTACGGAGGAGTCGTCGAGCATTGGATGTTATTCCCATCATCAGCTATTCCATGTAAATCTCTATTGTGCCATGTGGGTTGTGAGATGGCTTGATTATTCGCACATGTGTTGAGTTCCCGTGTAGCTTGTGTTGTTATATGAGCGAGATGGCTCCCGAGATGCAGATCATTTATTGCACCTTAGTTGTGCTTGGGTTTCATAGCGTATGGCACTATCCGTCTCCCCAGGATTTTTATTATGCACTTGGCATGCTTGTGGTCGATATTTGGGCATTTCGTAAGTATAAGCGTTATGGCTTGATGTGTGTTTTCTTCTTGATTGTTATGTGCGAATCGGGTGGCATGCTGCCACGGGTATATTGTTTGGATGGGGTGGCACGCTGCCACAAGTATGTTATGTGGATCGGGTTGCATGCCGCGACATTTTCATGTTTGGATCGGGTTGCACGCCGCAACAATGTCATGTTGGATCGGGTTGCACGCCGCAACAACGAGATGTTGAGCATAGTTCCTTACGCTCATTTTATGTGTCTTGTTTTTCATCCCTGAGGCAGGTTCACAATATTTATTCGGCCTTTTTATTCATTACGCGGGCTGGGTAGTCCTTTTTCAAAATTCATTTTTTCTTATGTATCACATTCGAGTTTGTAGCTTGTTGGCGCATTGTGGGCGTCATATGAGACTTTTTAGGCAGTGTGTGAGATGGCTTATTGCCTGAGCATCTTGGATGGATCTGTGTGATCGGAGTTATGTATGGTATATTAAAGAGCATATATCGTTATTCAGTTCAGAATGAGGTAATGATTCTTGTCAGGAGGAGAGAGTCTATGATATATTGATTTGGAAGGTGGTTATTAGTTTCTACACATCTCTGCTATCGTGGCAGTATTTTGAGAGTTGGAACAGGACTTATATGCGTCATGAGGCGTATTGCGGGCATCAAATTCGTGAAAATTCCAGCTATTGTGGTCGGAGTATGTTATTATGGGCAATCAACTTATGTGGTGTAGGGCGTTATTTCAACATAGATGCATGATCATGTTTCGGTACAGTGTGTGGTGATTGCTAGTGTGTTCGTGTGTTAGAATCCAGTCTTGTAAAGACATTCAGAAGTTGGAATTTGGTTCTAAATCTTGTTAGCTAAGGTTATAGGGAGGATCTTCACTCTAACTTGAGCTAATGTGCTCAATTGGGTTGTGGTGGCACGGGTAGGTGCGCGGGGTGTTAAACATTGATTTTGGGAAACTCCAGAGCAGTCCCTAGCACGTTCAAGGACGAACATATGTTTAAGTGAGGGAGATTGTAACGACCCGACCGGTCGTTTTGAGCTCTAGCATTTCATTCAGCGGTTTGAGGCCTTGAATAGCTTCACTTCAGGTATTATGACTTGTACGTGTGGTCGGAAATAGATTCCGGGAAGTTCGGAGTTGATTTTGAAAGACAATTTTAATTTCGGAAGCTTTAAGTTGGAAAAATTGACTAAGGTTTGGCTTTTGTGCAAAAGACCTCAGAATCGGGATTTGAAGGTTCCAATAGGTTCGTATGATGATTTTGGACTTGGGCGTATGTTATGGTTGAGTATCGGACCACCCGGGAGCATTTCGGCGCCTATTATGGAAGGTTGGCAGTTTGGAAGTTTAAGAAATTCTTAAGTTTGATTTGAAATGAATTTTGGTGTTATCGATGTCCGTTCGAAGTTTCAGGACTTGGAATAGGCTCGTATCGTGAATTGTGACTGGCACGTAAATTTGGCGTCATTCCGAGATACTTGACTGTAATTCGGACGCGTTCGGCTAAGTTTGAAGGTTGGAAAGTTGAAAGAAAGGTTTTGGCCATTGATTTGTAATTTTGATGTTATTTGACGCGATTCGAGGTTTCGACTAAGTCCGTATCGTGTTGTGAGATGTGTTGGTATGTTTAGACGGGGTCCCGGGGGCTTCGGGTGCGAATAGGATTGGAAACAAATCGAGTTTGGACTTAGAAGAACTATTGAAGCTTAACTCTTCTGGTGCGGTCACACTTGCGAGGTTATGGCCGCTGGTGCGGGACCGTAGAAGCGGCCAGGGGTCTCAGATGCCGTAGTAAGTGAGGCTGGATGGGATTCGCAGGTGCAAGGATTTTGTCGCACCTGCAGCCTAGCAGATACGGGCGGAGATGTGCAGAAGTGGAGGTGGTCTGGGCTGGATGATCGCAGGTGCGGGTGCTGTAACACACCTGCAGAGCCGCAAGTGCGGTCATAGGCACGCAGGTGTGGACTGGTGCTCGAGCTGGGGAGTCTGCAGGTGCGGAGGTTTTTTGTAGAAGCAGATGCGCACCTATGGCTGCATGGCCGCAGAAGTAGAAAAAGCTGGCCTTGGGGGAAGCCGCATCTGCGAGGAAGCTTCCGCCGAAGTGGAGACGCAGAAGCGGCTACTATTCCGCAGGTGCGGCGGAAGTGCTGGGCAGAAATTATTTTTATGCGGGATTTGGCCCATTTTCTTTCATTATCTCCTGGCTTGGTGATTTTTGGAGAGTTTCCAGTGGAGATTTTCATCATCTATGTCAAGGTAAGTAATTCCCACATATTCTGAGTTAAATACATGGTTTACATGTAGATTTGAACATGGAAATAAGTAGAAATTTGGGATTTTGGTAGAAAAGCTAGAAATTAAATTTTTTTTTACCACGAAATTGGTCATGGAATTGGAAATAAATCATATATTTGGGTTCGTAATGTTATGGGTAAAGTTTATCTTCGAGCAATTTCGGAATCCGGACACATGGGCCCGAGGGTCGACTTTGTTGACTTTTAGAGCGAAGTTGGGAATTGTTATGAATTGATTAATTATGGGTAATAGAGTATATATTTACGGATTTGCTTATTTGTTTAACTAGTTTTGGAGAGACAGGCATCGAATTGAGGTGTTTGAGAGGTGTTGGAGCCGGTCAACTTTGGAGCGAGGTAAGCCCCCTGTCTAACCTTGTGAGGGGGAAAAAAACCCCTAGGTGATATTTATTGTTATGTGCAACTAGTTGTGGGTGCTGCATACGCACGAGGTGACGAGAGTTCGTACGTAGATAAAGCATGTTTATGTCCAGGTAGACTTAGGACTTTATTGTTACAACCCATATTTATATACGTTAGATTATGCCGTGAGTTAGTCTACGTAGGTCCGAGAAGAGATTATATTTGAGATAATAAGAATTTAGTCATATTGGTCATAAATGATACAATGGTGTATAAGAGTGGTTAACAAGTACTAGAATTTAATGAATCAAGAATGTTGTGACTCTTATTTTCAGGTAAATCTGGAGGTGATTAATATTACCAAGAGGTTATGTTTTAATGTGTTTGAGTCATATAATATCCGTTTCATAAGTCTTGAAGTCAAACGAGTTATGAAAGAAAAGTCGACAAAAGTTGTCACAACTTACGTTCATAATTTTACTCATACTTTAGGTCGAATGTCACTAAGCTTTTCTCTCAATTTACTTGTAATTATGGGGTGATCTACCCACCAAACTAAAGTTCTATGTGTCTAGTTTCTAACGCATTAAACCGTTTGTCGATATGATCTCCGAGGTAAGAGATATTCGCGTTTTTGCGAGACTGCGCCAAGCAGCTCTCGGTGGGGCCCACATAGGCGGTTAAGACATATGGATATATATAAACACGCCTCAACCCCGTTTTAAGTCATTAGTTTTTAGTATATTCATACCTTAGAAACCTAAGAATACTCTGTCAAGGTTCTCTCATGATCCAAGACTAAAAAAAAGGGCAAACAACACAAATCAAGTGTCGGGAATCCCGTGGCGCGAGTAAGTTTCTTGTTCTTCTTGTTGTTGCTGATTTTTGTGTTGTTCCAGATCGTGTGGGAGGTTGTTTTAAGTTGGTTGTGTTCTGTAAAATACTCCCTCAAGTTTTAATATCAACCATAGAAATACTCCCTCAAGTTTTAATATCAACCCTAGGTGATTTCAAGTCTTCTAAAGTGATTATAGTGCCGAAAAACCCTAATTGATTGCTAGCTTCGCTTCCTTGTTCTTGTGGCAGCATTGGAGGGATATTTCGTGGTCAATTAAGGTCAAATTTAAGTTATTCATCCTGTTTAAAGGTAAGTAACCTCTTACCCTACATGTATTTAAGATTATCCAAGTTACGGCTAAGTCGTTGAAGCTAGAACTTGCGAGATGTATGTCGGAAGGCTTGCTAGTATGTTGTTGGTTGGTGGACTGTTTTGGGAGGCTTAATATGATTATTATTGATGTTGTTTGGGATGTTTGGTGATTGTGTTAACTTGTGGGAAGTCATAAATATAGGGGAGATGCTGTCCATTTCATCGTAACATAGGTTACGGTTGATACATAATAGCTATGACGCTTCAACGATAACGATAGTGTCATTTCTCTTATTGTAGACTAAGGAGACGTGGAATTTTCATAGCTTGAGATTGGGCAGTATGTACAAGGTATGTGAGACTGTCCCTTTCCTTCTTTTGCATGACTCTAATTGTACATAATGCAATGAACGAGCCTCCAAAGATACTCTACTCTTAGAAGCTAGCAGTACTTATATTGTTTCCCCTCTTATGGGAGGATTGATGTTGATGTTACTTCTTTGACCTTACGCCACTCCGAAAGGTTCAAAGTGTGATTCTAATGAGTCCAGCATGCATTATCTATCTACTTTACCGAGCCGCGCTATAGTCGGTCAGGTATGGCACCTATTGTGCAACTATATATATGTGTCTATTTTACTCTACTGACCCGCGCTATAGTCGGCATCTATGTTACTCTACCGAGTCCGCGCTATAGTCGGCCGGGTATCGCACCTACTGTGCAACCACTGATCAGTTGGGTATGATGACCGAGCCTTATGATGGCCGGGGTATGATATGATGATGATGAGGCCCACAGAGGCGTATGTATATGATGATTTTAAAAGGACATATATGTATATGCACATCAGGCATTTCATGATTAGTCGCCCTCAGAGGCACTCAGATGTTACAGGTTGTATACTCTCGTCGCCCTCAGAGGCACTCAGATGTTACAAGGTGTATAATTTCTATCCCTCTACACATTACTATTCTTACATTATGTTTTCCTGTCTTACATACTCGGTACCTTATTTGTACTGACGTCCTTTTGTTTGCGGACACTGCATGTCGTGCTGCAAGTCCTGATAGGCAGGTAGACGAAGCTCCCCCACCATAGTAGGCTGCCAGTTCTGCATTTATTGGCAAGATCCCTTCTTCGGACTTGCCGTGGTCTTGGTATGCATTGTAGCACTTATGCTCTTTTAGAGGCTCATAGACAGGTGTCGACTTATGTATAGTTGGGATTACCTTGTCGGCAAATTTATTTTTGTTGTATCATTTTTCATGACAGCCTTATTGGCTATGTTATATATGTTTATGTCATTATCTGCAAAATTTTTGGTTGATTAGGATTATTGTCTACGATTTATACTGATCTCGTCAGCCCTTATAGGTAATTTGAAAGGTTAGATAAAATGTATGTTGGTACTCGGCAAGTAAGGCCAGGGTGCCCGTCATGGCCCTCCGGTTTGGATCGTGACATTTATCATGTAATAATTAAATTATTTTAACTCGTTCTACTGGCTTAATTAATTAGAGTTATAAGTGAATTTGATTTCGAAATAAATATATATAGACTAGGCCGAGCCTTAACACTTTGAGTTGTGGGTGAGTTATTTGAGAAATGGTAAAGATTACATTTATTTTGTGCTCATATACTGTATTGTAAGCACATGTCTTGTAATTCGGTTACTTCCTTCCTTTCTTGTGGAGTAGGACAAACACCTCGGCAGTATAATAGATGCATCTATGGTTCGTGCCACTTGACTCTCGGTAGTGTACACATTAACTCATATGCTCGTCACCACTGATAAGCCGCTCCCTTAAGCTAGAACATAGTGGAAGCAACCTCACTAGACTCCATAATACCCATAGTACGGAGGATACATTGGCACTCCTCAAGAAAACCATGGGCATCCTCTGAAGCCGAGCCACTGAAAGTAGGAGGGTGGTACTTCTTGTACCGCTCGAGCCTGAGCTGCTCACCCTCAGAAACTGCTATCCTAACCTCGGGTTGAACTGGGGCAACTGGCTGCACTGGTATGACCTTTGGGACCTGGTCAACCTGGTCGTGCTGCTCTAGGGTACAGGCGATGGGAGTCTGTGCTCCTCCCCTGGCCTGAGATGTGGCAGGAGAAAGTGGAATCAACCCTTCCTGAGCTAAAGTGGCGAACATGTTCAAAAACTTAGCGAGAGTCTCCTGGAGTGCTGGTGCGGTAACAGGCGTCTCAGGTGCCTGCTCTCCAACTAGAGCTATTGGTGGCTCCTCTGTAGCAGCTCGTACAGGTGCTCTGGCTGCACCACGTGGACGTCCTCGGCCTATATCCCGGCCCTGGCCTCTTGCGGCTCTAGCAGGGGGTGCGGGTGTCTGGTCATCTAATCCAGCTGTACGTGTCATCACCATCTATGAGAGAATAGAAAGACAGAAGTTTAGAATCCCGAAGTCAACAATTTCGCATGATAAGGAATCAAAGAAGTGAAGCTTTTCCTAACAGTTCCATAGCCTCCCTAAGATAAGTACAGATGTCTGCATACTGATTCGCAAGACTCTACAAAACCTGCTTGTGACTCATAACACCTATGAATCTAGAGATATGATACCCACTTGTTACGATCCCAATTTCCCTCCATAGGATGTCATGATGGCACCTAGTCTCTAAGACTAGGTAAGCCTAACAACATGCAATAAATAAAATCTAAGAATTTCAAAACTCCAATAATGTCATAAATAAAATTTGTAAACTCAATACATTCACCTCCCAAAACCTGTTGAGATATAAGTCACAAGCTCTAAGTACAATGCTAAACAATCCTATACATCATTGTCTATAAAAGTGGAATGAAATAATGAAGAATAGGATAGAAGGGGACTCTGAGGCCTGCGGACGTGGGCAGGTGTACCTTGAAGTCTCCAAAAGCAAGCTCAACGCGCTAGTACCGGGACTGAAAAGATGTATATGGATTTGCACAAAACATGTGTGGAAGCGTAGTAGGTACACCACAACGGTACCTAGTAAGTGTCAAGTCTAACCTCAGTAGAGTAGTGACGAGGTCAAGTCAAGGCCCTACAAGAGATAATAAGAGAACAAGACAGAAGACATAATGATATAATGATAAGGACAAAGGAAGTGAAACAATAAAGAATCTACGGAAAGTTAACAACACGGAATCATGGCTTCCATATCCATTTGTTTATCATAACTAAGAATCCCTCCTGTTGTTTGGTTAAGTTTAGCTTGGACACCCGAGGATTTGTCATGTGCTACC
>MCJB01000131.1:0-20110 GCA_002018475.1 Nicotiana obtusifolia
AGGCCCATTCTCTATGCACTCATGAAACCAGGCGGTGTTCATGGCTGAAACGAATACAACCGTGAGAACCATAAACGGTTGAGGGTTGATTGTGTGACTTATATGTTGTCTAGGTATACAACAAAGTTCGACGGTTCAAAGATATCAATTCTACCAATTGATCGAGTATATCCGATATAAGT
Organism: Nicotiana obtusifolia; assembly: GCA_002018475.1. Classification (NCBI taxonomy): domain Eukaryota; kingdom Viridiplantae; phylum Streptophyta; class Magnoliopsida; order Solanales; family Solanaceae; genus Nicotiana; species Nicotiana obtusifolia. The sequence goes on from MCJB01000131.1 coordinate 183, forward strand.
TCACTACGGAAAGTTCAAAGGGAAACCTACTTATCCAGATGCAGTCAATCTTCGCTTGTATATCACACTCGTCCGTACATTCTTTTATATTATGGCCATTCCCCATTCATGTGGGGGATTGTTGGGTATCAATAAAGGTGAATGAGAAATGACGGGATAAAAAGTAAAGGGAATGTAAAAGGTCTCTTTTGCTTTGGTTAAAGGTTTGTCCCACATAGGAAAAAGAAAGAAAAATAGAGGAGTATATATTACATTACACCTTCTCTAGTTGCTAAAAGGGTTGAAGAGGCAAGGACCCCTCGCGCCGTCGTCGTCGTCGTCGCTCGCTCGGCTCGGCTACGGCTTCGGCTTCGGCTTCGGATTTGTCAAAGATCGATTGATTGATTATCTTTTTGGACAAAATTTTCCTTAATTATTTAATTAATTATTTAATTAATTATTTAATAATTAAGAATCCATTTAACGCGGATCGACACTGACCCGCCAGGACTGATCTGAATGGTTGCAATCATTCAGAATCAGTAGTGACTGATCTGAATGGTTGCAAACATTCAGAATCAATACTTTAATGGCTATAAATACTTGATGTTTTTCCAGAATTCATACGAAAAAATTTACCTGCTATTAAACTTTCTGCTACCAAATTTTTCTGTGTGATATACTCCCGTCAAGTGGTTCGCTGTTATCAGAATTGGAGTACTAGTTTTCTGGTAAGTTAATCGTTCTATCATGGGAGGGGATATTCCAATAACCTCGAGTACTGTGAGGGGAATAATTTCCTTAAGGAAACACTTTGAACTAAGTGGGCTCGATTTCTGTTCTTCTACAATTTCTTCTACTGTTTTACAGTTTCTGTTCTTATACTGTTTTACGAAGTGTTTAACAGATTAAACGTATACTGATTAATATTATTAACAGATACATGATATAAAGCATGATTCTGCCCATTTTTCTAATAAACAATATAAACGTACATATATATATATCATCAATCAACTCGGTTTAGCCCGGTTTAACACTTGGATTAAACCCAAAGCAATATCGAAACAACTCAAATTTGTATTTCTCCCACTCTGAAAATTTTGGGACTTCCTTCCCGGGTTTCAAACTAAGTGACTTTGAGCAACATTCGAAAATGTATTCTCACCATTTGATATGAGGATAATTGTAACTTATAGTAGCTTCAGAATATACAATAATAATTGGGTTCTAGATATTTGTACATGTTCCAAAATCTAAGAACTTTCTTTTCTTTTCCTTTTTTTCTTATTACCATGGTGTCCCCCTCAGCTTGCCCATTCACCGAGTACCCTGCTGCCTAAGGGTAACTCTGCCTATGAAGAAATCAACTAGTGTTGAAAAATCTAACCAACTTGTTTCGGTTAGGTTCAATAATTAATCAATACCAGAGCAATTTAGAAATATAAACTCAAATTTTAAACTACTTTTGTTTCTCAATTTTACAGTCTAATGCTACCTTGTAACTGTTTCTTTCTGCATTGCCGTTTTCGCTGCTGTTTGAATTTTGTCCTGAGCCATTTCCTTCAGCATTTCCTCCATTTCCCTCAATTCCATCTTCATTGAGAAAATGATTATCACAATCTTCTTCATCATCATTCAACACTATGTTTAAATCATCCTCACTCTCGCTCTCACATTCCTCTTCCTCTTCTCTTACTCCATTTTCAGCGTTAAAGTTACCGACGGCGTTACAGTCAACGTCGTTGACTTCCGTTTGAAGCTGCGTTGAAATCTGTACCGTGTTTATTGCCAAGCTTGCTCGGACTTCGACGTCGGCGTAGAGATCACCGAAATCGTCGTCGTCGACGACAACGTTCTCCATTTCGAGTGTACGGAGTACACGAAAAGAGCGTGAACTCAGGGTTTTAGATAAACCCTACTTAAAGTGTAATTAAAAGGAATTATCATCTCGGGGTATTTAGTGTGATGGAAAATATTTTCCGAACGATATTTTCTAATTAATGTTTTTAAAAAAATATTTTTTGGAAAATAATTATTATGGTATTTAAAATGCTAGAAAATATTTTTTTAAAAGTAATAAAAATGCAAAAGAGATAATTATATGGCTCATGATCAAGGCTATTTGAGATTTTTTGCTTATATGAGTTTTTTCAGTACTTCCATGTCGGGATTAGTTACTAGTTCGAATTTGATACAAATTTATATTTTTTGGGAATTGGTTAGGCTATGTTCCTATTTATTAATAGGATTTTGGTTTACACGACCTGTTTGCGGTAAATGCTTGTCAAAAAACGTTTGTAACTAATCGTATAGGAAATTTTGGTTTATTATTAGGAATTTTAGATTTTTATTTGATAAAATAACTTATCCCACTTATGTTTTTTCTTAATAGCAGAGTTACTAAAATTTAGAATGTGTTTGTTAGTGACCAAAATATATCTAGGAAAATATTTCTGAAAAAATCAAGTGAATGATTAGTATAAAAATAGTCAAATATAATAAAAAAAAAATCATGTTAAAAACTTATACTTATACTACATATATCACTAAATAGATATATTATATGTATACGTTTTTTACATATTTATTTAAACCGGTAAATTAGTAAAAGAAAAAAAAAATAATACCACCAACTAAAACTCAAGTAAATTTTATGTTTCGCCTTTAATATCAAAAGCATTCCACACTAAGAAAAAAAATTATATTTTTTTGATTAAGGGTGAAAGGATTTTAAACATCTTACTCGTTGGCTCGAGTTTTCTTGAGATTGGGAAAGTTTATTGCATTAATTTTTATGTCACATAGCAAATTTTGTTAATAGTAATCTATAACTTCATTTTCTTTTAAATAGTGGACCATTTTATATTATATTTTAGATTTTGGTAAGTTAGATCGGCCAAAAATAATTACATGCTAGCCAGATACAAAAAAATATGTGTAAAATATGAATGTTATACATAAATATATAAAAAAATATATACATTTTACGCGTTGATATTATTATTTAATTTTCACTTTAATTAATTTTCGCTAGAAAAAAATGATTGACATTGATGTTATTGCTTCTACTTGGAATTAAATGAAACAGTTGGGGGTGGAGGATTTGTATTGAAATTGGGTCAAGAGTCGTTAGCAATAAGTCGCGAGTCGCCTCGGCAAGATAAATACATCTATAATTTGTATCGTTCGACCCTCGACAGTGCTCACATTTTGCACGAATATCTTGAACTTGCAATACATAACAAGTATTTAGTCAATTGCAGGACTAGCCTATGGGTATAGTCTCATAACTTAATTGCCTGCAAACTTTCTGGTTAAGATTTTAAATTTGCGAGTTCCTTGTTTTCTAGCGTACCTTTAAGAATTTAACTTATATACGCAATATAGTACAAATTACTTTGTCGCTCCGAAGTTATTTATAGATAACTCTTCAAAAAAGTTGTGATTTATATTTTTTAAAATAAGACATAATACCTGTTACAATAAGTAAATATGACTTGATAGTATAATCATGTCGTTATATTTTTATTTTAAAAAATACCCTAGTCGTTAAATTATTCATCCCAATTCAAAACATATAATTTAACTTATATGCACACAATATAATGAGATTTTACATTGTAAAAATCTTTCCGTATTTTGTAAATTAACATGTAATATGTCTAATATTTCATAAACTAATTCTATTTCTTATGAACGATTATCTGTGTAAGTGTTTAAAAAATCTTTTGCATGTATATCAAAAAGTCTTTATGGATTTAATTACGTTATAAACTTTAACATATGATAACATATTTATTATTACTGTAACAAAAATAATTACTGTAATACAGTGTAAATTATTTTTTGAATATTCTCATAGGTATATAAAATTCTGATTTCGCTACTGCATAAAGTGTAAAGACTATTTGACTCGTTAGCTTCTCGTGCATACCAATATTTACTAGCCAAAAAAATTTCAGGCAAAATATAAAATTAACTAGTCGGTACTAACTACATATAATACACATACATATAAAAAATATATATCTCGTCGATCATTATTTTTTACGATTAAAAACATACATTTCTCACAAATTTCTAGTGCGGTTGGTACTAACTATTTTAAGTCTGCCAAGTTTTGCTAGTCAATTAATAGATTCTTAAATCCGTTTAAGTTCTATGCATTAGACGGTGTAACAACGTATACACAATCAGATCACATAATATATAGTAATTATATGTAAGTTTTCTAATAAGCATTAATTAGTAATCCCGTTAATAATGATAACTAACCTACAGGGGTGGCTTAAGAAAAATTGTAATCTAAAGCTAAATTTTATTAAGAGGCCTTAAGCTTTTAGAAAAAAAGTTCAAACATGTTTTTATTTTATCTCTATTTGTCTAGCTTTTTAAGACGTAAAATTATTAATAATATGTGTATAATTTATTTTAATCGTTCTTCTCTATTCGACAATAAAAATAACTCATTTAATAATTTTTGACCACCCATGAAAGTATTAAAGTTCCAATAGTAATATTTTTTAAGTTTAGTAACCTTATTCATACTGTCATATTTGAATTCCAATTTATAATGAAGCAAAAAAAAAAAAAAAAAAAAAAAAAAAAGAATACTGCGATGAAGTGAAAACTAACAAAAATTGCAAACCAAATAAATGTACAATTTAATTTATTCAATGTCTTTGTTCTTGTCCTTGTTTTTAGAGAATAAATAGCTTTGTAAGAAAAGAAAAAAAATAAAAAAAATACAAGTTTTATTATTAAAAAAGGAGAAGAAAATATTAATGTCATGCCGTAATTTAACCAACATTCATTTTCAATCCTTGAGTAAATAGTTATTTATTCATCTTCTATAAATATTTATACTTTTTACCTCATTTATTCAATATTTTTGAAAGAAAATCAATCATAAAAAACATAATTTAAAAAGTGGAGTCCCAAATAATTGAGGGGCCTAAAGCCATGGATGATTCAACGAGCCCCTACCTGCTAGCGCGCGGATGGATAGGGCGAGCGAAGAGCGAAGGGGATGGATGTCTGAGCGGTTGAAAGAGTCGGTCTTAAAAATCGAAGTATTTATCAAAATATCGAGGGTTCGAATCTCTCTCCATCCGCAAGGTCATAAGTTCTCTCTTGCGTTATCTATAGATAAGAACGAATTGAATTGAGTTATCTTATGAAAAATATCTTTTGCAAATAAAAATATATTTTGTTACCAAAGGAGTAGAGGACTCACGTCAATCAATAGTTAGGCATTATTTTCATACTTTAATACAAAATAAATGGAGGTAAAAAATGAACGTTTTGCTATAACTAAATTAATTGTTTTTGACTATGAATTAAAATAGCAGTGAAACATAGGGGTGGGCATAATACCGACCGAATCGAAAAAACCAGTTTTTTGGGTTTCGATTTTTTGGTTTTTTCGGTTAGTTTTCGGTTTTTAATTTTTAAAAATTTAGTTTTCGGTTCGATTTTCGATTTTAAGGGTTCGGTTTTTCGATTTAACCGAAAATGGAACTTTTTACTCTTTTTAACTACTAGGTTGTGAAGTATAAGTGTATATGAAGCCAGAAGCCCATTGCTAATCTGAAGCCCGCCCCTAATCTAATCCTCTTATTTTGGAGTTTCGACCTTCCTCAATCCTCACTTCTCAACTTCTCATCTCACTCCTCAGTAGTCACTTCTCAGACCTCAACTCCTCAAGGCTCAATCGTCGATCATCACTCCTCACGAGTCACGACCCAGTACCCACCTACCACTGCCGAGTGCCGACGCCCTCACCGGTACCTCCGAAATTAGGGTTCCGACTTCCGATTGAGCTCGCTCATCCTTCTTCGTCAGGTGTCAGGTTAGTGTTTACATCTTACCTCCGGCTCCTAGCTCCTTCTTTATTCAAGAAATCAATTTTCTTTAAACTTTGGGTAGAGATACAGTTGAATAAAGAAATTATCGAAAAATAATAATTTAAATCTTGCTAAACTAATTTTGAATTAGAAGGTCCTTCAAAGATACATACGGCTCATTCTTCATTTCTTTGTGTATCCTTTTTTTTTTCTCTTGGATAAAAAGAAAGAAAAATTATCAAAAATAATTTTCGATTTTTCTGGTTTCTGCTATTGTTTGTAGCATATATGCGCGTTAATTTCTCCTACTGTGCGGATTGCTGTTGCTGTGACTTGTGAGCCTGTGACGCCTTTTTCCTCCGCTCGTCGCTCATCCTTTTTCCTCAGGTTAGTGGTTACGTCCTTCTTCTGAGTTCCTTTTCAATTTTACCTCGTTGGCGTCGCTCCTCCTCCTCCTGCTGGTTTCGTTAAAATTTTTATTTTTTAGCTATTCTTTATAGTATATATGCGCATTTGGGTCTTACTTTTAGGACTCTTTCGAGTTAACAACTTTAGCTGCATTTTGCCTTCAAGTGATTTGCTAGCTTCGTGGTAATTTGATTCTAGTTTCAGCAGCAACACTCTGTGTTAGACTGTTAGTTGGTTCTGATTTAGCAGCACTCTGTGTTAGTTAGCAGTTAGCTTCGTGGTAATTTATTCTGATTTACAAATACATGCAGCTATTGCTTATTCCTTATTGTATAATTTTGTATGCGTAACTTATGGTGGTTGAGTATTTGATTGTTGTGGTTGAGTAGTTGTGGTTGTACTGATTAAATTGTGGTTGCACAGTAGTCACAGTAACAAGCACAATCAGCTTTTTACACTGTTTTTACACAATCAGCAAGTTAGAAACAGATTAACAGTTTAACACTGCCCAAATGAGTGGCATTGCTCGCAGCCTGGCACAATTAACAGTAGGGGTGGGCACAATTATGGAAGTTGCAATCATAATGATAACAGATGCTTAGATAATGATCCAAATCCACTGAAAAGATGCTAAAAATATTTCCAATTTCCAAGGATTTTCAATTGCGAAGCACAAAATTGAATAAAGTAATATCCATAACAATATATTGAGTCTACATCGGATATAAAAATCTTGAAATGTTAAAAACCGAATAACTAAACCGCAAATAACAGAACCGAACCTTGAAAAAACCGCACCGAACCGTAAAAACTTTGGTTTGGTTTGGTTATTAAAATCAAAAACCGAAAACCGATTAAGCCAAGCCGAAATTCTACAAAGCCGAACCGAACCGACCGATGCCCACCCCTAAATAGAATGAAAATATACAGCATTATCTATTGATCGAATTAAATAAAATCTTTAATTATGGAAGTATATACTAACATAATATTTTTTTTTATTATAAGTGGTGTGCTAATTTTTTAGAAATTTGATCAAATTACAATATTTAGGTTTGTTATTGGTAATCTTAGAAATTTTACAAAGAGGAAATTTTATAAAGAGCGCACTATTATAAATATGTATGTTGCTGTTACAAGTAAAAAACTTTTATAAAGAGGTAAAATATAATATAAGAAATTAATTTTTAAATAAACATGACTTTTATAATGAATGATTATTATATAGAGAATAGAGATGAGAGGCTTGACGTGTGGGATGACTGTGCCCTACGGGCTACCTAAATGGTGGATTAAGACCTCTGTGTCGATTAGATGCTTGAAGCACCTATCTCAGGGGCTTTATGTGTCTCCTTGTGGGCATAATTTGGGTTCAGCTATGGGATCAAAGGTCCGTCACCCCACACCGTTAGAAAAGGCATGAATTTATAATAAAGTCTCTCCTTTCGGGAACGTTTTAAAATTTTCACGATTTTCTTGCAAACAAATGTAAACAAATATTTTCAAAAACAAGAATAGATTTTCGATCATATCAACTTTCAGCAATTATGTCGTTTTCATTCCTGACAATGAAATAATAGCAAGGAAAATGGGAAACATCATAAGACTCTAGTTACAATTTTAGCTCGATTTAGGTTCAATTTCCTTTTCCTTGTAATTAAAACCTTTTCTGGTACCAATTTAACGAACAACTTTTAAAAAAATAGCATCTTGATAAATGATAACCATCTTGTTTATTTTACAAACCTAGCGCCCCTTTGCATGGGTAATCGCAAACGGTAGGAGCAAGTCTTACAAGGACCATTTTTTGACAAACCTGAATGCCTGAGAAGAGCAAAACGCAATACTGATTTGCCTTGTTTTTTAGCAATCCAATAAAAGGGTACTTTTTTCTTTTCATTTGATTTTGCTTACTAAATTTACAAGCATTTATCTTATTGTAACTCCAGTGTTCCGGCTTTTAGTTCCCTGGCATCTGCATAAGGCGACAAGTATTCCCGCTTCTGAAAATTCTCTATCTTCCCCTTATATCTAGACAAAACTTGTTTATAATCAGGTGGGAATTTCATTGGGAAAGACAAGGAAAGAAGACCAGCTACGTGATCATCTGGGGCCTGAATACCACCCAGCGCGTTCCTTTCTAACTCCGTCATAGTCCAACTCCTCCAATTCACAAGCTCTAAATAATCACTTTCATCATAAGGTTTAAATGGATGAACAACTCTAAAGTACTCGGGAAATCTGTGCACCCAATGGTTCCTAAAATCCATTGGCAACCCCAAATCTCTTCGGAAATGAACAATCTTATCTAAGGCAAGGCGCTTGTCCAAGGACATCATCAGCATCCTAGTTACAAGCTCTGCAGCTTTATCACTCTGCTGTTCAATAATAGCCTCCTCTTCTTGAACCAAATCTTCAGCCTTCTTTGTCATACCACACCATAAAATCCCTCTATGATCCTTGTACAGTTCAAAGAGCTTTGAGGACTTACGTAGAAAAGCTGAGATTTTATGGGGCTTCGGGAGGTTTATTTGCCTCCTATATTGATCAAGTTCCCTAATTGATATGATTTGTTCAGGCTCCCGTTTGAGGACTTTAAATATTAATAGGACTTTAGAGAGGATCTTGTGCTTTTCTGTCGCTATTTCAAGGTCGTGCACCTGCTTCTTCTTGCTTCTGTCTTGGACTCTTTTACTGGTGGTCATTGATCGGCATCATTGCAAGATTGCTGAAGAATCTATGAACAAGAATGCAATTGATGTGTTTAGTTCAACAGGAAAACATCCACGTTTACCAATACGGTTGAGCATCGTGCCAAACCAGAATAATCAGAGGGGATTCTCCCACAAGACAAAAGAGGTATTGCAGCTGTTGTTAATCCAAATACTAAATAGAGCACTGAGTGATGGATGCACTCGCTTGTTATGCACCTGCTGTTCCCCAATCATACACCTCTGTTCCTGATCAGTGCTTTGCCACAAATAGAAAATGGCCGGAGACAGCACGATGCGGCATGGCAAGGTTATCTATTGTAGAAGCCTAAGGGGTCGTTTGGTACGAACACAAGTAATGCAAGGATTAGTAATGCAGGGATTAGTAATACGGGAATTAGTAATGCAGGGATTGTTGTGATGGAATTATTTTTTATCAAGTGTTTGGTTCATTGTATTAAAAATTAATTATGCAATGTATAATTTAAATTTGTGTTTGGTTTAAAACTATATAAAATATTCTTTACAATTATACCCTTGATTTAGTAATTTTAAGTCTTATCCATGTATAGCTAATCCATGGATTAGTAATTCCTTGCTTTCCTTGGTATTAGTTAATCCCTCATATGAGGTATAACTAATCCACGTATTAGGTAGGAGTAAATTGAATTGACCAACCAAACATGGTATTGGACGGATTAAATTTTTATACAGGGATTATTTTACTTTATACGGCCGACCAAACGACCCCTAAGAGTTGTGAAAATATACCTCCCAAGTGAACCAATTTGCCCTAAGTGAGTTCTCAAGCAAAGTACCTTGAGGGAATATAAAAGTATAACTCTGTTGAGACTGGTAGTTGTGGAACCTACATTACATACTGCTCTAGTGCCTGACATGACATAATATTGATTAAAGAAAATGAAGAATAATTACCAACGACCACAAGTAACTATTGCAAGTCGATCACATTGCCATAAGATAACACCAAGGATAGATTATTCATTGACGTAATATATGTTACGCAGTGCCTTCCTGAGCTTTTCTGGAAGGGCAACGTAAGGCTAGCCAACTGAGGTCCCCTCCGCACGCTAGACTAGATTGTCAGTGCCGTGCGGGAAAACCAATATCGTAGGCAACAAGAGAATTGAAAGCAGTAGTTGATGATGAATGCTGATTGTATTGAAAATGCTGAAAGCTATTACAAAGCTAATGCGGTGTCGAGGGGGTGAGACACCAGTACAGAGAATTGATTGCTTGCTTGAATGTTTGAATGCTAATACCCCCCTAGTAATGCTTAAAATAAACAAATCAAAATTACAAGAGTAGACCTAAGGAAGCTCTAGGAGCACAATGAATATAAAACAAGTAAACCTATTCTATATTTATAATGAGAAGGACTTAGTCTTCTATGATGTAGAACGACTAAGTCCAATGGCAGCAACTTTGTCTTGAGGATCAGGGTTCGCGCGCGCGTTGCTGTCGGCGCGCGCGTCATCGCTTGTCTGCGCGGCATTGTCTGTGCGCGCAGCATTGCTGACACTCGCAAGCCGCTGGGCGCCGGCAAGGAGTGTTGGTGGGACGACAGAGGCACATGCGCGCTTGTCACTTGGCGCGGCCAAGACCACGGGGCCGACAGTGGCGTTAGGCTTTGAGAGGGTTGCTAGGACGCCACAAGACGCGTCCAAGGGGTCATGGGGCGAGACTGGAAAGCCGCCCATGACATATATCATGATTACGAAGAAAAAAAGTTTCTAACTCATGCAGCAATACTTAATGTGTATTTGCCAAGTTGTCATCGAACTTTTTTCACTCCTTTAAGATTTGAATTAACCTAGATGAGAAAACAAAGAAAAAATTAATATTTATCCTTGGTTATAATAAGCATTAGATGTCAAGTGGATTAAGCGTGCAAATAAACGGATGATTAACTTTGTTAAAAAGAACATGTATCATGAGATAATTTATTAAGTGTGACTGGTTCAAGTTAAGAAGACTACAGGAAGGAAAACACGTGAAATTGAAGCTCACCAATGCCATTTCACCCCAATAAACACAACAGATGATGTTGAAGTTTTTTATTTTTTTATTTTTTTTCGAGAAAGCATGATGTTGAAATTTCAAGCTCTGAACACCCCATCAATGACAGTAAGCTACTAGGTGTCAGTATCTATTGGGCAACTGTGCAACAATTGAACCATTAAGGAAGTAAAAGAGAGATCTTGAGTGTAAACTAGTGTCACTCTTTAACAAAAAACCATAAGAAAGAACAGAAAAGTTCCTGAGGTTAGATTTAATAAAGCAGGAGAAGATACACTTCAGGTGGAACAGTCTATGGCAAATGGAGCCTGATAAATGAAAATGCCGAAGACTTAAATTATACACACTGAAACATCGGGTATTGGGAATTAGTTTCCCACAAAACCAAACCAATTATTTCACTTTCTTTAATTATTTTTAGTGGGAAATGAAAATGAGTAAACAACAAATTACTGCCTTCTAGGCGTTCACTTGAGTAAACAACAAACATTACTGCCTTGAGTAAACAACAAACATTATGTGTCTATTTTTGGAGTATTTCAAGGATACCCCTTGGTTTCATTAACTGCCTTCTAGGTGTTCGACCTGTTGCATCAATTGGATTTGCTCACTATTTAATTACTATCTTTTTTTTTTTTGGGCATAATCTTTGTTTCTTATTCCATTTCACATAAGATTTTAGGATATGTGTTCTTTTAGTTGTTTGAAAAAAAAGTGAGAGACTAACTATTTTCCTTTAAGAAAATCAAAAATTCAAGTAATAAAAGTAGGTAGGAGACAGTTCCTATCGATTAATAGAATGGTTAAGTAGAATGATAAGTACGATAATAATGTTGTATCCGGTTTGTTTGCTTCTTTTTTTTATTTGCTTATATTCTTCTGTGCTCAATATTTGTCCTTTTTCATGTTTAGGTATCGAGTTTCTGAAAAGGCATTCCTTTAGCATTAGAGTATTTGGTTACGTTTTTGCTTTTGAAAGTTCTTTAGATAATAATTTCAACAACATAGCATTAGAGTAAAATTTGTTGTTTGTTGTTTACTCATTTTCATTTCCCACTAAGAATAATTAAAGAAAGTGAAATAATTAGTTTGGTTTTGTGGGAAACTAATTCCCAATACTCGATGTTTCAGTGTGTATAATTTAAGTCTTCGGCATTTTCATTTATCAGGCTCCATTTGCCATAGACTGTTTCACCTGAAGTGTATCTTCTCCTTTTTTTTTTTAACAAATTACCTCACTGCATTATACCACCGTACACTGTTATCCCACCTCCAGAATGAGCATGATAACACACTAATACCATTGGATAGTGTTCTAACAGTGTACAGATTCTAATGCAGTAGGGCTGATTTTCATAAATATAATAATAGAAAGTACAATGATGGAGAGGGGCATCGACCTGACCTCCATATAGGGAAGGTGTACATCCTTGATCACCCACATTTGGTGACCAACTGACCTAGATAGCTAAGGTGAGTTAGACCTATAGTGATGTAATAACTGTCGATCTTATAACATGGATCGACAGTCATATATACAAAAACGATGAGTAGTGACTTTAGGTCAACTATACAAAAAGTACAAGTATTCCTAATTCTACTGGGTGAGTCTTCCTTCTCATACAAGGAAGGATACCACTGCTTTATTACTTTTTTGTTCTTTCTTTTGGTTTTGTTCGAGAGTGACACTAGTTTACACTCAAGATCTCTCTTTTACTTCATTAATGGTTCAACTGTTGAACAGTGCCCAATAGATACTGACACCTAGTAGCTTACTGTCATTGATGGGCTTTTCAGAGCTTGAAATTTCAACGTTATGCTTTCTCAAAAAAAAAAAAAAAAAAAAAAAAAATCCAACATCATCCGTTGTGTTTTTTGGGGTGAAATGGCATTGGTGAGCTTCAATTTCACGTGTTTTGCTTCCTGTAGTCTTCTTAACTTGAACCAGTCACACTTCTAAATTATCTCATGATACATGTCCTTTTTAACAAAGTTAATCATCCGTCTATTTGCACGCTTAGTCCACTTGACATCTAATGCTTATTATCAACAGGGATAAATGTTAATTTTTCCTTTGTTTTCTCATCTAGGTTAATTCAAATCTTTAAGGAGTGAAAAAAGTTTGATAACAACTTGGCAAATACACATTAAGTATTGCTGCATGAGTTAGAAACTTTTTTTCTTCGTAATCATGATATATTACGTCAATGAATAATCTATCCTTGGTGTCATCTTATGGCAATGTGATCGACTTGCAATAGTTACTTGTGGTTGTTGGTAATTATTCTTCATTTTCTTTAATCAATATTATCTCATGTCAGGCACTGGAGCAGTATGTAATGTAGGTTCTACAACTACCAGTCTCAACAGAGTTATACTTTTATATTCCCTCAAGGTACTTTGCCTGGGAGGCATATTTTCACAAGTCTTAGGCTTCTACAATGGATTAACCTTGCCATGCCGCATCGTGCTGTCTCCGGCCATTTTCTATTTGTGGCAAAGCACTGATCAGGAACAGAAGGTGTATGATTGGGGAACAGCAGGTGCATGACAAGCGAGTGCATCCATCACTCAGTGCTCTATTTAGTATTTGGATTAACAACAGCTGCAATACCTCTTTGTCTTGTGGGAGAATCCCCTCTGATTATTCTGGTTTGGCACGATGCTCAACCGTATTGGTAAACGTGGATGTTTTCCTGCTGAACTAAATACATCAATTGCATTCTTGTTCATAGATTCTTCAGCAATCTTGCAATGGTGCCGATCAATGACCACCAGTAAAAGAGTCCAAGACAGAAGCAAGAAGAAGCGGGTGCACGACCTTGAAATAGCCACAGAAAAGCACAAAATCCTCTCTAAAGTCCTATTATTATTTGAAGTCCTCAAACAGGAGCCTCAACAAATCATATCAATTAGGGAACTTGATCAATATAGGAGGCAAATAAACCTCCCGAAGCCCCATAAAATCTCAGCTTTTCTACGGAAGTCTCCAAAGCTCTTTGAACTGTACAAGGATCATAGAGGGATTTTATGGTGTGGTATGACAAAGAAGGCTGAAGATTTGGTTCAAGAAGAGGAGGCTATTATTGAACAGCAGAGTGATAAAGCTGCAGAGCTTGTAACTAGGATGCTGATGATGTCCGTGGACAAGCGCCTTGCCTTAGATAAGATTGTTCATTTACGAAGAGATTTGGGGTTGCCAATGGATTTTAGGAACCATTGGGTGCACAGATTTCCCGAGTACTTTAGAGTTGTTCATCCATTTAAACCTTATGATGAAAGTGATTATTTAGAGCTTGTGAATTGGAGATCGAGTTGGACTATGACGGAGTTAGAAAGGAACGCGCTGGGTGGTATTCAGGCCCCAGATGATCACGTAGCTGGTCTTCTTTCCTTGTCTTTCCCAATGAAATTCCCACCTGATTATAAACAAGTTTTGTCTAGATATAAGGGGAAGATAGAGAATTTTCAGAAGCAGGAATACTTGTCGCCTTATGCAGATGCCAGGGAACTAAAGGCCGGAACACTGGAGTTCAATAAGAGGGCGGTTGCAGTGATGCATGAGCTGCTGAGCTTCACAATTGAAAAGAGGTTGGTGACAGATTATTTGACACATTTTAGGAGGGAGTTCGTAATGCCTCAGAAACTGATGAGGCTGTTGCTTAAACATTTTGGAATCTTTTATGTTTCAGAAAGGGGTAAGAGATTTCATGTATTTCTTAATAGTGCTTATGAAGGTTCTGAGTTGAGCGAGAAGCTCCCTTTGACTGTTTGGAGGGAAAAGGTTCTAAGCTTTGTTGGATACAGAAAGAAGAAGGAAACAGTGGATACTCTTAAAGATTTGCAGGAATTCGTGGATGACGATTTGCTTGAGAATGAGTCAGAGGATGAAAGAGTTCAAGTGGAAAATAACGAGCATAATATGGGTAGTTTGGAGGGAGATCTGGAAGATGAATCCGAGATGGAGATTGATGAAGTTTATAGTGCATACAGGGAATGAGAAGTTAGAAGTGCATACTAGCATGAAGAATTTTACGGTCAGGAATCTTCTTTCATTGCATACAGAAGTCACAATTTGATTCTAATTGACATTTATTTATCTGCATTACATTGATTGCTTAACTTGTTAAGTGCTTTAGTTTCTTAAGGCAGATATTGCGAGTGGAAAGTGCAATCTCAGGTAACAACTTTTTGCAATTTGGGGTGTGAGAAACATGAACTATCATTTTAATGTAAACTTAAAACAGAAAGTTGGAGAAACACGTGTCCCAGTAAATGCATTATTACCTCTCTAAAAAAAGGGTGTCCTAGGAAATACGGATATAGTTATAAAAGTAAACAATCAATCACACAAGGAGATATAACAATCTCTTTGAGTTGGAAAACATAATTTATTTTTATTTGAGATACTGTCGACAGTTGGAGGGTAGGGAATTACAGCGTATACTGTCAGAAATGGCAGAAACTAATTTGATTAGTTTAAACTATGCAGTATCTTTATGATCATCTACTTTATCTTTCTGTTGCAAGATGTATTCACCATTTTCACATTTCTTCTGTACATACATTGTGAGTTCTTGGTGCTTTGATAACAGTGAAAAATATAATTTTGATAATATACTACAGTAACAGAAACGATTTGTCTCATACAGGATAAGGAGGTAAGATCACATCACCCTATATTACATATTGGTTATTAACATGCGCTAGTGGTTAGGCAATATAAGGTATGCCTAACTCCTGCCACACCCAAGACATATTTTAAAAGATATGGACCTCCACTACTCGATTGACCATGTTAAGCGGTCAGATAATTTCTTATTAGAAATGAATTTGCAAGAAAAATTTATTGTGAGGTGTATATGCTTTTTGAATGATGAAGGTGTCTGTTTTGATTCATTTACTCTCTCTAGTGGGTACGTCTTTTATGAACGATTCGTAGTAGTAGAGATTTGATATGCCCTAGTTTAGTTTAATTCAGAAGTTCGTTTTATTTTGTGTTTAGAATTGATTCTGTGCTTGTACTTTTAACAATTTTCTTATGAAGATGATTTCGTTCTTCTTTGCAAAGTCTGGTTTATTCGTGAAAAATAAACTAGTAATGTCCGGTATGATGTAGATTTTAAAACCAAAAAAGAAAGTTTCTTGCCCCTATATGGGTTGGTTACCAAGATAACGATCATATTGGTTTCATATAAATGCTCTGAAATTAATAGTTGCTCCTATTGTCATGCATTATCCATGGACGGTCCTATAACCGTTTAATCACACAGTCTCAATATAGTTATGGCTGAAGTTGATCTGCTAGCAGATGTATTAGAACAAGTTTTGGTAGGTGTTTAATCATCTTTGGATCTGGAAAAAATCTATGACTATTGGCAGCCAATTGAATATAATATGATTTCAAAGTATTGTTATTTCATCTAAAAGCTTAAACTATTAAAGAGGGAATATATTTTTCTTTAAAGTCTTCAATACGTCCATGTTGTCTCAGCTGATACATTTTCTTTTGCTGGACCTATAATGTGAAATATTTTGTTGATGTGTAATGGTGACGCTCAAGCCCAGGACCTCTAATTGCTCTAGTATCATGTAAAACTGTGTGGATTACCTCATCCTAAGGCTAAGCTGTTAAAGAGATGACAGTATGTTTTTAGGTCTTCAAGATGTTTTCATCAAGGACATGATGAAGGTGAATGATGTGAAGCTATAAAAATGGACTCTTATGGAATTGCTGCTCCAGGAGAACAAGAGAGCTGTTTTGATATATCTTTGACAAGATGCCAATAGACACATGATCTTAGAACAGTGCTGAATTAAAGATGGGGCATGGTGGAGTCACGGCAGGTGAAGTTTAAATGTTTAAGGTCAAAATGATCTGTTTTTTTTTTGTTTATATTAGTGAAGATGGTAAATATGATTCTGACTAAAGGAATAATTTATCACTGTTGGCGATGATATGGCTAAAGATCAAGGAATTGATTGGGCAAAATCTGTAATTTCAGTTGTAGGGGTGCAATCAACCATGCAAATATCCAAATGTTTATTGCAAATCCTATTGCCCACTATGTTAAGTTTCTGTCAGTATGGACATTTAGAATTGGAACAAAGAGGGGACTATTTGCACAAATAGGGACTCAAGAGCATGTGGATAATGAGACGGTTAATAATGTTGTAAACATGCGAGCCACTGTTTAGTTCCTAATATAGATAGCCAAGGTGCACATATATGAAAAGGGAGGATAGGAGGTTGGTAACTAACTAAGATATGGTGATTCCTTTTCTTAGAATATATTTATCTATTATATGCATGTTTGTAAAAAGAGAATGCTTCTTTCCTCTATTCTATTCCTACCGATTGTAGGTTGATAAAAATATACAAGTATTAAAGAAAGCTACTCAAGTAAGCACATTGAAGCATTTCAAAGGAAATAACTAGGCTTCCATAGATTAATTTCGAAAGAAGGAAGTTAATATAGGCTATCTTCTGTTTAAACTAGGATCTTGGAAAAACCAATAAGCTTGAGAGGCACTTTCTTGTTTGAATGTAGCACTTGAACTGCTCCTAGCTGGGCTACCATCAGTACACTCTTCTCCTCTTTCTAACTTGGTTGAAGCTGAAAATTTTATCTCCCTTTCTTTATGCTTATGGCTTTTTAAACTCTTTTTATTATTGCTAGGCCCAATACTTAGGGGTCGTTTGGTACGAACACAAGTAATGCAAGGATTAGTAATGCAGGGATTGTAGAGCTGGGATTATTTTTTATCAAGTATTTGGTTCATTGTATTAAAAATTAATTATGCAATGTATAATCTAAATTTGTGTTTGGTTTAAAACTATATAAAATATTCTTTACAATTATACTCTTGATTTAGTAATTTTAAGTCTTATCCATGTATAGCTAATCCAAGGATTAGTAATCCCTTGCTTTCCTTGGTATTAGTTAATCCCTCATATGAGGTATAACTAATCCATGTATTAGGTAGGAGTAAATTGAATTGACTAACCAAACATGGTATTGGAAGGATTAAATTTTTATACGGGGATTATTTTACTTAATACGGCCTACCAAACGACCCCTTAGTGTTAGCTCGACATCTGCTTCCTCATCAATATTTCTCATCTTGGCATGGTCATAACTAGCACAATAGTACTTGTTGAAGTTCCTTCTTGATGATCAGAAGGCAATTCAAGATTCAATCCTCTAACTGGCACTAATATTCTTGAGTTCTCACCTGAGCAACTACCACTTCTTTCCCCTTGTTGATCATCTGTTAAGCCATAAAGATGAACACTGTTAAACCCTATTTCTCTTGTGGATTGTTGTTGCCAAGTGGACAAGTTTTGAGAGGTGTTGTTGATCCTAGACTTATCTAATTATACTCTTGGATCATCTATCTTTGACATCTCATTCTTCAACTCTAGCATCAGTTTCCTTTGAAGATTGTATAGTCGGTGGAGCTCTTTTACCTGTTATTAGTTTGGAGGTTAAGTTACATTTACTGACAGTAAAAAAAGAATATTTACATAATCAAAGTTACTGAAAAGGCATGATAGCAGGTAACCTCCTATAAAAAGCTGTAAATGGTGACCTGATGAAATTATATAGGAAGGATGATAGTGTACAGATTCTTTATACTGTCAATACATTTCTTTTTTGCAGGTCAACATCAGATTCAAATACTGAAGTGAAATTTAATATTTTTTTTTTTAAACCCCTCCCAAATTAGGAGGATCTATAGTGTTTCCACGCTTATCAACTGAGCAAGCCTCACTTGTCGTGAAATTTAATATAGTGTCATTGACGAAGTAGATTGTGAAGCATGTGATTCTGATCTGTGACAAACTGGATGATAATAAAATACTGTAAGCCACCATTTATCTCCTCAATCTTAGGGGTGCAAATGCGTTAATTAGCATCTGGTGTCTTTTACTAGTGAATGATTCTCATAAAAAAAAAAATGCGCCAATTTGAATAAAAGCATATTTTTCATCTACCTTATTTCTAGTTTCTTTCCATTACGAGCGACACACTTCGCCTGCTCCCTCCCCGTGTCCACTAGCGCTCCAGTCCAGAGCGAAGAGAAGGCGAAAAAGCGCCGCCGAAGCAGCATAAGCAGGCTTTTATTGCTACGTAACAATAAAGCAGGATAGCATTTTGATCCGAATAGCCTACTGGATCATCATCTAAGTCAAATTCCAAAACGTCGACTACTCGCCTTTCTTTTTATATTATAAGAAAAAATTTGAAAGAAATTATTTTGGATAAAAGTCCTAAAAATAGGAAAAGTAATTCCGGTAAGGAGAAAAGCTTCTCAAAAAATGCAAAAGTTCAAAAATCATAACCTGCAAATAGCAATTAAGATGGAAGAGTACCTGCAGTTTGAAGATGTTTTCATGCATGAGCATTGTCCTCTTGATGGATTCTATACTCTTCAATTCACCAATCCTATCCATTGAATATCCAACTTTGTATAAAGTATCACGCAAGTTATACAATTGTTTCACTGCGAAATAGTAGTTTGGAGAATTAGCTATTGCATTTTTGGCATATAAGAGTTTTGTTCCCATTCCTGCAATATTGATGCAAAGAGAGGAATGTCAATAGTGATATCCACCTTCCAAAGAGTTAAACAAAAGACTTAGCTACCATTTTGCATGCAGTAGCTCTAGCCTCTAAATTGTCAAAAGAGAGAAAACGGATATTGGGATACCTATTGAATTCTTCCTTCTAATATTGGATTCTAACAAAGCTAAGAGCAGCGAATACAAATAGACGACCAAGAGCGCTTATGTATAATCTCTTGTCGAAAAGCGAAAAAAATCCTTTTTCTATATGAGACCTAGCAGAAAGGTGTTAATGAAAATGTTCAAGTAAAATAGCCATTAAATGCAAATTGATGTTGAGATGGAGTCCTTATAGAGGTACTTCGATTATCA
>MCJB01000132.1:0-20108 GCA_002018475.1 Nicotiana obtusifolia
AGATCAGCGGTTGAGTGTCGCACTCCACTTCTTCGGAGTTGCTGGTTGTGAGTCTATAGCTACAGATGCATATGTATATGTATTGTTTTGGGGTATGTCAGGGCCCTATCCCGACTTGTTGATATTGTGTTGCACTTTTAGAGGCTTGCAGACCAGTTGTCAGTGTATATATGTTTTGCATGGCCTTGTCGGCCTCCTGTACAGTTGGCATGACTATATAGTCTTGTTGGCCTTAGCTATATATGTATATATATATATAGGTTGTTGTTGGGTTCTTCTTTGTGTAGGATTATACATTTGGTTCTTGTTAGTGTCATATTGCAGCCTTGTCGGCCTATTATTCATATTACATGTCACAGATGCTATGGTTGGTTCGCTCGGGCCTTCGTGTGTCGAGTGCCGGCCACACTCCCCAAAGTTGGGGTGTGACAGGTGATCTTGGCACGGTTAAAAAATGGCGAACTCCATTTTCCTCACAAAAAACTTTGAATTCATTTGAAGTGAATTCTCCACCATTGTCCAACCGAAGTGACTTAATTTGATAGCCACTCTGTTTCTCCACCATCCTCTTGAATTTTTTAAAGGTTTCAAACACCTTTGATTTTGCCTTCAAAAAATAAACTCGAGTATTTGTAGAAAAATCATCAATGAAAAGTAAAAAATAATTACTTTTACTAAGTGAAGACGGCTTGATAGGTCAGCAAACATCCATGTGAATTAGCTCTAAAGGACATCTTGCTCTTGTCAAAGACTCTTTAGGATAGCTTTTGTGGAAAACGCATTCTTGTTTATGAAACCTTAACTAACGACTTTGTGTCTTGTTGTAGGTTTTGATAATTGACAAACCATCATTGACGAGCTACTAAGATTGCTATGGACTTTGTTGTGACTACAAGTCGAGCTTTCAAGATAATAGAAGTTGATGCATGGAACCTGTCAATGAAGCAAAAAGATTGAAGACTAAAAGATGTTGTATTTTAGTCTTGATTTTGATTTTGAGTCTTGATGTTATTTTTGATCTTCTTTAGTTTTTAAGAACCTGGCTCAAGTCTAAAAACACTTTCAAAAATCATTAAGACATTTTTCAAAATAATTGTTTTTACAAATTAATAAAATTGTTAATCAAAAATCAAGCTGGAAATTTCCAGCAACGACCCACCATCGATGCCATCAAGTCCACCATCGATGGCATGTGTCTGTTGGGTTCGCCATCAATGGCGAGAAGGACACCATCGATGGCAACCTGTCTGTTGGAGATTAAAAGTCTAGTTTTGTCCACCATCGATGGCAAGGGTATAAACATCGATGGTTTGGGAAACGGGCAGAAATTTTTAATGCCCAAAAACCTTGTTTAAGCTTAGGAAAAGCTTGGAAAGACCCCCAACGGATATATGGGGTTTTGGGGCTATAAATATAGCCTCATAAACCTCATTTGAACACAACACTTCATCCAAATTATAAGATTACATTGCTTCAAGTTTTCATAATCAATTGAGCTATATTGAGCCATTTTCTTGAAGATCAAAGTTGTGTTCTTGTGCTAAACTTTCTTCACTCCATCTACTCTTGTGAGAGTTCAATTTTGAGTGATCATTTGTGTTGTCATACACTTAAGGGAAGTTGTCCCTTGTTGTATTAAGGAAGAGAGTCTTCCTTGTTGTTCTCGAAGCTTGTGTGATTCAAGTGTTCGTGGTTGTTGTTTGCAAAGCTTGTGTGATTCAAGTCTTTGTGTTGTAACGGTTTGTTAAGCACCCGCAAGCTTAACAGTGATAGTGAAATACTCAAGAGTGCTTCTTGAGGAGTGGACTAGCTACAAGTTGTAGTGAACCACTATACATCGTTGTGTACGCTTTCTTTTATATTCCGCATTTTATTCCTCGCTATTTAATTTTCGCACTAAGCTTTTTGAATTACTTATCTATATTGCGAAAAGTTTTAATTGTTCCTTATAACTCTATTAACCCCCCTCTAGCGTTGTGCATATATTCTAAAAATTAGTATCAGAGCCTAATTCTCTTCAAACCTTAACCGGTAGAGAAAACGATCAAATGGCTTCTTGTAGAAATTTATATGCAGGAATAGGTAAAGGACAATCCACATCGAGACAACCTCTCTTCGACAGAACAAACTACACCTATTGGAAGGAACGTATGAGGATATACGTACGAGCCACAAATTTCAAATTATGGCAAATTATTGAAAATGGTGAGGAACCAATCACCACAAAAGTTGGTGAGCAAATGGTTCCCAAACCAGAAAAGGAATACACAGATATAGACATAAGAAATGTTGAATCTTATGCACGGGCCATCAACATGCTATATTGTGCAGTAAATCCGGATGACTACCAGAAGATTTCAAGATGCAAAACTGCCAAGAAAATGTGGGACAAACTTGAAATCACATACGAAGGTACGTCCCAAGTCCGAAAAGCGAAAATAGATCTCCTAACCCATGAATATGAATTATTCAGGATGAAGGACGACGAGAAGATAGAGAAAACATTTGAACGGTTTTCCAACATTATCAACGATCTTGATGCTCTTGGGAAAGTCTTTTCCGAAGAAGAGATCGTAAGAAAAATACTCCGAAGTCTCAAACCGGAGTGGCAATCAGAGGTGGATGCTATCCAAGAAGCCACTGCCTCCACAAAAGTAACCTATGACGGGTTAAGAGGTAATCTTATCACCTATGAAACTACTCACCTTAACAAATCTATTGTTTTTGGTGATGAGAAGAAAAAGAAGAGCTTGGCTCTTAAATCATCAACCTCAAAAGAGGAAACCAAGGAGTCCAAGGACTCTAGCAGTGATGATGAAAAATATGGAATGGTTATCAAGAAATTCCATAAATTTATGAGAAGAGAACAAAAGAACAAAAAGCATGCTCCTCCAAAATGCTTTGGATGCGGAGAAGTTGGGCATATCAAACCTCACTGCCCAAATGCAAAAACTGAGAAGAAAAAGCCTCACAATAAGCAAAGGGCTTTCATGTCTTGGGAGGAAGATGACTCTGGCAACGAGTCAAGCGACGAAGATGAAGTCGCAAATCTCTGTCTCATGGCTATCGAGGACACTCCCCAAAAGAACAATGAGGTTAGTACAAATCTCCCTGAAAACTCTAATTCTTTTGTAGAATTACAAAAAGCTTTTGAAGAATTATATAACGAGTTTATAGGTATAAACAATAAAAACAAGTCTTTGAAAAAGGAACTAGTAGACGTAGAAAAGAAGCTAGAAAAATTGTCCAAAAGAAAATAGACAGCTAAAAGAGGAAAACAAGTTCTTTGGAAAAAAAAGTGTCGATAGCCCTACTAGTCCAAATAGCTCTTGTAGTAATTGTAAATCCCTTAAGGGTCAAATAGAAAAACTAGAGGCAACCATTTATAAATTCAATAAGCCTCAAAAGGATTTAAATCTTCTATTTGATCATGTGCATGTTGCTAAACAAGGGATACGATTCAACAAAAATATGAGCAAGGTAGATAAACAACCTAGTAAAAATAATGCTAGAAATAGACCACCTAGAAAGAAAACTACTAGGCCTAATAATTATGTCACTAGAAAACTTAGAAACAACTACCATTGGAAAAATGAAGTAGTTCAAATTAGGCAAAATTCTCATAAGCCTAGTACTTATTATGCTCCGAAATATATGTGGAATCCAAATGTAGTATGTCACTACTGTAACAAAGTAGGACACATTGCACCTGTGTGTTATACTAAGCATAGGCACTTCACTACAAGTGACACACACATTTGCCACTAACCCGAAAGGACCCAAAAGTACTTGGGTACCTAAATCCTGTCATTAATTTGACTGCAGGTGTGCTTGAAGGTATCAAGTGTACTTTGGTACCTTGATAGCGGATGCTCCAAGCACATGACCGGAGATGCATCCAAGTTTTCAAACATCAAACCAACAAAAGGAGGGAATGTCATATTTGGTGACAACAATAAAGGGAAGATTATCGGCATTGGTTCGGTAGGCAAAAATCCTTACTCCTCTATTGATGATGTTTTATTAGTTAAAGGTCTCAAACATAATGTCTTGAGCATAAGTCAATTATGTGACAAGGGAAATCGTGTGACCTTCAATTCTAAGTATTGCACTGTAGAACGCCTTAATGATAATGAGGTAATTCTACAAGGTAATAGAATTGATAACATTTATATGGTTAATTTAGAAAACACTTCCTCAAACATTGCTAAGTGTCTCATTAGTAAAGTGGAAGATACATGGTTGTGGCATTGTAAAATAGCTCACATCAACATGAATCATTTAAATAAATTGATTTCTAAAGACCTAGTAATTGGAATCCCAAAAATGAAGTTCGAAAAAGACTCAATTAGTGATGCATGTCAAAAAGGGAAACAAGTAAGGTCCTTATTTAAGTCTAAGAATGTAGTTTCTACCACTAGACCCTTACAACTTTTGCACATGGATCTCATTGGACCTTCTAGGACAAAGAGTTTTGGTGGGAATTATTATGTCTTTGTAATTATTCATGACTATTCTAGATTTACATGGACATTATTTCTTACTCATAAAAATGAAGCATTTGATGTTTTTATAAAATTTGCTAAAAAGATTCAAAATGAAAAGAATTGCAATATTGTCGCTATTAGAAGCAATCATGGGGGAGCGTTCGAGAAAGACGAATTTGATGTCTTTTGCGATGAACTCGGAATTGATCATAATTTCTCAGCCCCACGCACACCACAACAAAATGGAGTGGTGGAACGTAAAAATAGATCTCTTGAAGAGATGGCTAGAACTATGATCAATGAGGCAAAAATTCCTAAGTATTTTTGGGCCGATGCCATAAGTACTGCAAGCTATGCATTAAATCGTGCAGTCATTAGGCCAATACTTATGAAAATGCCTTATGAGTTATTTAAAGGTAGAAAGCCTAATCTTTCCCATCTTCGTGTTTTTGGCTGCAAATATTTTGTGCATAATAATGGAAAAGATCATTTAGGTAAATTCGATGCTAAATCGGATGAAGGCATCTTCCTTGTTTATTCGTTGAGTAGTAAAGCATATAGGATTTTTAATAAACGTACTTTAACCATTGAAGAATCACCACAAGTGGTCTTTGCCGAAAATGACTCTCGATTGTCGAGAAAGGATTTTTGTGATGATCTTGCAGATTCATTAGAAGGAATCCGTCTTGATGATGAAGGTCCAAGCCATACAAAAACGGACGATGGTGAAAGACCTCAAGAGGATCAAAATGATGAGCAAGAAGAGCTTCCTAACAAGTGGAGAACGTCTAGAGATCATCCACTAGACAAGGTAATTGGTGACATCAACCAAGGGGTAAGTACTCGAAACACTCTTAGGAACACAATCACACACATGGATTTTGTTTCACAAATTGAACCAAAAACCATTTCTGACGCAATTAATGATGAACATTGGATCTTGGCAATGCAAGAGGAGCTTAACCAATTCAAACGAAATGACGTTTGGGAATTGGTGCCAAAACCCGATGACCATACAATAATTGGTACAAAATGGGTTTTTCGAAATAAATTAGATGAAAATGGTATAATTACTAGAAACAAAGCTAGGTTAGTAGCCAAAGGCTACAATCAAGAAGAAGGAATTGATTTTGAAGAAACATATGCACCTGTTGCACGATTAGAGGCTATTCGCTTACTTCTCGCCTTTGCTTCTTCAATGAATTTCAAACTTTATCAAATGGATGTTACGAGTGCATTCCTCAATGGTGTTATCCAAGAGGAAGTATATGTCGACCAACCACCGGATTTTGAAAACTTTGAGTTTCCAAATCATGTTTTTAAACTCAAGAAAGCTCTCTACGGTCTTAAACAAGCTCCCCGAGCTTGGTATGAGAGATTGAGTAAATTCCTTTTGGATAATGGATTCAAAAGAGGAAAAGTCGATACCACTCTATTCATAATGAATAAAAACAACAACATCCTTTTAGTACAAATTTATGTAGACGATATTATATTCGGTGCTACTAATGAGTCTTTATGCAAGGAATTTTCTAAGCTCACGACAGAGGAGTTCGAAATGTCTTTGATGGGCGAGCTCAACTTCTTCTTGGGCTTGCAAGTGAAGCAAATGAAAGAAGGGACTTTCATTTGTGAATCAAAGTACTGCAAGGAATTGCTTAAACGATTCGATATGATCGATGTCAAAGCAATGCCAACTCCTATGAGCACTTCGGGAAGCCTTGACAAAGATGAAAAAGGTAAAGTAGTAGAAGTCAAGAGATACAGAGGTATGATCGGATCTCTACTTTACCTTACAGCTAGTCGCGCCAATACAATATTTAGCGTCTGTCTGTGTGCACGGTATCAATCTTGTCCAAAAGAATCGCATTTGACTGCGGTTAAACGGATAATGAAATACCTCATCGGCACAATGAACGTGGGACTTTGGTATCCCAAGGGTTCATCCTGCCACCTTATCGGCTATTCCGATTCCGACTTTGCAGGTTGCAAATTGGACAGGAAAAGCACCAGTGGCACTTGCCACATGCTTGGTAGTTCATTAGTTTCTTGGTTCAGCAAGAAACAAGTCAGTGTTGCTTTATCCACCACTGAAGTGGAGTATGTAGCCGCTGGAAGTTGTTGCGCTCAAATTCTTTGGATGAAACAACAACTTGTGGATTACGGCCTAAGTCTTGATCACATTCCAATTAGATGTGACAACACTAGTGCCATTTGTCTCACGAAGAATCCCGTTCTTCATTCGAGAACAAAGCACATTGAAATCAGGCATCATTTCATTAGAGATCATGTTCTCAAAGGGGATGTCGAAATTGAGTTTGTAGAAACTCGTAATCAATTAGCAAACATCTTTACTAAACCTTTTAGAGAAAGAGTCATTCTTTAGAATTCGAGGCGAGCTTGGAATTCTTGACTCAACAATGATCTAATTATGTGCATAATCATTTATGTTTTGAACATTACTAACTTGAGCGTCGGAGACATTACTTTATTTTTGCAGGTTCTACTCATCATTTGGATGATTTAGTAAGTAAGGGGGAACTCAATTAGTCAAAGTATTCGCTTATAATGTGAAAAATATTCACTTCCATGCTCAACCATCGATGTTTTCACATGAAACATCGATGTCCAAACATCACTGGAATTGACAAAAAAATTCCAGAGAGGTCATGCCATCGATAGCAACAGAAGCACCATCGATGGTAGAGTGACACTGGAATTAACGAAAATTTCCAGAGAGGTCACGCCATCGATGGCTATACAGACACCATCGATGGCGGAATGTTACTGCCTTACACGAGATTTTTCAGGGGGGTCACGCCATCGATGGTCACTCATTTGCCATCGATGGCAACTGAATTTTTTTTTGAAAAATATAGCCGTTTATGATCGTTTGAAAGTCCTAAAATGACTATATTAACACCCAAAAGGTCATCTAACCCCTACACTCTATATATAACTCACCCCACACTATCAAACTCACTTCAAATCTCTTCCAAAAGTGCAAGAACTTCAAAATTTGCTCAAATCCTCTCTTCTTCTCATTCTTTGGTTTCAAACCAATCTTCAAACTTCATAAAAATGGCTTCTTCATCTACAAATCCCATTCCAAGAAATGCCTATAAGTTCAAAGATGGTTCATATCTATGGTTCCAAACGAGACATGAACTACAAAATTTTCGAGAAAATTTTGAGAAAAGAGACGTTTTGCCTCCAAGATTTGTGAGGGAAGTTTACTTCGACTTGAAAGGGTTTAATACTCTTTTCAATGCACTAAGATCATCAAATCTCTTATGCATTGTAGGTAATCAACAAGAGTTTATACGCGAAGATTTAATTCGTGCATTTTACTCTAATCTTCGTCAAGTCGACGAAAATCTTGTTACCTCCCGGTACAGAAATCTTCCTCTCTTATGAAATACTGTCGGGAATCACGGGACTTCCGACTGATGGCGAAGACATAAATCTCTACGCCGGTGTTCAAGGAACCACCTTCGACGAGGAGACATTTTTGGCATTTATGGGTGTCGGCAGACAACCAAGCCGCTCAAGCCGTCGTCCAACCATCACAAATATGCATGAAGAGTACCGTTTACTCTTTTACATTATCACTCGTATTCTCAAATCGAGAAAATACTCTCATACCATTCTCTCGGTTGAAGATGAAAAGATAATGCACGCTATTTTGCATGGAGCAAGGATAAATTGGACGCAATTTATCATGATACATATGCGTGATGCAATTCGTGAGGGGGAACACTCCCTTATGCTCCTGTCGTGATGGATATACTCAAATGTTATGGGGTAACGACAAATGTTGGTCCTACAACCAAAAGGATTAAAATTTGGTCGGTGACGGACGCTTCGTTCCGAAGAACAACGGAACAACCCCAACAAAGAGCTCAAAATCAAGAGCTCCCACTTTCACCACATGCCTCTTCTTCCGCACCAGTGACTCTTGAGTCTATCAACGCCACACTGCTCAATTTCGGCAATAAACTTGATCAACTTACAATAAAAGTTGATACATTAGACGCCGATTTTCGAAAATACATGCGGCAAAATGAAGATGATGATGAAAGTGACGAATTTTAAATTTTTATTATTATTTTCCTTGTATTTAAATTATGCTTCTTTATTTGTCTTTAATATTAATGCATTGTACTTCAATATTTCTTCATGAATATGATTTTCTCTATTGTTTATAATATCTTTTTGCTAATTCCAAAAGGGGGAAGATATTATCTTAGCGAGAATTATATAAGAAATACGGTGATATGCATATATTAAGGGGGAAGCATGAAATTAGGGGGAATATTTTATTTAAATTGTTATATTGATAAAAGGGGGAAGATATAACAACAAGTTTTAAATCTGTATAAATTCTATAACAATTGGTTTAAAGATCAAAATCCTTTTTGCTATAAGAATGCATATCCCGGCCTTTGTTTGCCATTATCAAAAAGGGAAAAATTATTGGAAAATGCATTCTTGTTTATGAAACCTTAACTAACGACTTTGTGTCTTGTTGTAGGTTTTGATAATTGACAAACCATCATTGACGAGCTACTAAGATTGCTATGGACTTTGTTGTGACTACAAGTCGAGCTTTCAAGATAATAGAAGTTGATGCATGGAACCTGTCAATGAAGCAAAAAGATTGAAGACTAAAAGATGTTGTATTTTAGTCTTGATTTTGATTTTGAGTCTTGATGTTATTTTTGATCTTTTTTAGTTTTTAAGAACTTGGCTCAAGTCTAAAAACACTTTCAAAAATCATTAAGACATTTTTCAAAACAACTGTTTTTACAAATTAATAAAATTGTTAATCAAAAATCAAGCTGGAAATTTCCAGCAACGACCCACCATCGATATCATCAAGTCCACCATCGATGGCATGTGTCTGTTGGATCCGCCATCGATGGCGAGAAGGCCACCATCGATGGCAACCTGTCCGTTGGAGCTTAAACGGCTAGTTTTGTCCACCATCGATGGCAAGGGTATAAACACCGATGGTTTGGCAAACGGGCAGAAATTTTTAATGCCCAAAAACCTTGTTTAAGCTTAGGAAAAGCTTGGCAAGACCCCCAACGGATATATGGGGTCATAAACCTCATTTGAACATAACACTTCATCCAAATTATAAGATTACATTGCTTCAAGTTTTCATAATCAATTGAGTTATATTGAGCCATTTTCTTGAAGATCAAAGTTGTGTTCTTGTGCTAAACTTTCTTCACTCCATTTACTCTTGTGAGAGTTCAATTTTGAGTGATCATTTGTGTTGTCATACACTTAAGGAAAGTTGTCCCTTGTTGTATTAAGGAAGAGAGTCTTCCTTGTTGTTCTCGAAGCTTGTGTGATTCAAGTGTTCGTAGTTGTTGTTTGCAAAGCTTGTGTGATTCAAGTCTTTGTGTTGTAACGGTTTGTTAAGCACCCGCAAGCTTAACAGTGATAGTGAAATACTCAAGAGTGCTTCTTGAGGAGTGGACTAGCTACAAGTTGTAGTGAACCACTATACATCGTTGTGTACGCTTTCTTTTATATTCCGAATTTTATTCCTCGCTATTTAATTTTCGCACTCAGCTTTTTGAATTACTTATCTATTGCGAAAAGTTTTAATTGTTCCTTATAACGCTATTCACCCCCTCTAGTGTTGTGCATATATTCTAACAGCTTTTCTAGCTTGCTTTCCAAAGATACATCCTTCGCAAAGTTGGTTGGGATGATTAATGCTTGGCAATCCATTCACCATGCTTTCTTTATTCATCAACCTTAAGCTATCAAAATTCAAGTGACCAAATCTCATATGCCAAAGCCAAGAGGAGACTTTTGGCACATGAAAGTAAGTATCTTGGAACATCACTTTAAAGATTTAAAATAAATATTTTATTATTAGCCATAGGAACTTTAGCTAACAATCTTCCTTTTTCATCTCTCATAAACAACTTTTTATCTTTCAAATGAATGTTATAATTTTCCTCCAAAAGTTGTCCCAAACTCAAAATATTACTTTTCATCTCCGGCACATATAAAACATTAGAAATTAATTGATGACTTCCATCTTTCAAACGAATTAAAATCGTACATTTTCCTTTGATTTTAACACGTGAAGAATGTCCAAAAGTGATTTTGCCACAATTCAACTCTTCAAGTTCCACAAATAAATTATTTTTTCCACAAATATGGCTACTTGCACCGGAATCAAGGTACCATTGGTGCTTCTCGGTACTTTCTTCTCCTTTGCATGCAAGAAGCAAGGTGGCATCTTCATCTTCATTTTTTCTCTCCAGGAAATTATTTTTCTCTTCAAAGTTATCTTTGCATTCCTAAGAAAAATGAGCAAATTTATGACAAGTATAACATTCAATATTTGATTTATCATTCCTTTCTTGATTTTGCCTCCATCCTTTCCCTCATCCACGACCTCTTCTTAAATTAAAGTCTTGGCCTTTATGTTCTCTACTTGAAGGTGGTTGACTACCGCCTCTTCCGCCTCTACCACGACCTCTTCCATTTCCACGGCCTCTTTGTTGCAAGTCACGCCTTTCATCTTTCTCCTTGAAAGAAAATTTTGCTTGCAACGCTTGTTCAACCGATTCTTCTTTCGGTTCCTTCAACTTCTCTTCATGTGCTTGCAGAGAACTCGAAAGCTCGTCTATGGTCATGGTGTCCAAGTCTTTGGACTCTTCAATGGCAACAACAACAAAATCAAAATTTGAAATTAAGGATCGTAGTATTTTTGCAACGACCCAATCGTCTTTCAACTCTTCACCATATCTTTTCATTTGATTGACAATGGCCAAAACTCTTGAAATATAATCCACCACATATTCATTGTCCTTCATATGCAATGATTCAAACTCTCCTTTTAAGGTTTGGAGGCGAGCTTTTTTCACTTTATCCAAACCTTTAAAAGAAGTTTGAAGAATATCCCATGCTTCCTTGGAGGTTGTTGTATTTGCAACCTTCTCGAACATCTTGTCATCCAAACCTTGATGGATGAGAGTGAGTGCCTTTTGATCCCTTCTTATTTGTGGCAGCAACAACTTCTGCTTCATCAACACCGGACTCTACCGGTTCCCAAACATCATAGGCACCAAGCAAGGCCTTCATTCGAATACATCAATTTCTATAGTTCTCTTTTGTAAGCATAGGAACTTGGAATGGTGTTCCGTTAGAATTTGTCATCTTTTTTCTAAGTTTGTTGTCTTCAACCACACCGGCTCTGATACCAAATGTTGGAAAAATAATTTGGGAGAGCAAGACAGTAAAACACTCAAACACTCACAACTCACTTTAAGAATGGAGAAGAAATGATGTTTTTCATTCAACTTGACTTACTCAAAATGGCTAGAATACATGGGTATTTATAGGATTCTTCCTACATGTATCTAGCCTAATCTCCATGTAAACACATTAACTAAATTCATATTATTCTACACTAGTTCATACATCTCATAATGAAGTTCACATTAGTCTACACTAGTTCATACATCTCATAATGAAGTTCACATGCATCAAAATACTAACTTAGTTCATGAACTAATATGAACTAATCTAAACATATTTAATATAAATGTGAACTAATAAAAATAAGTTTAATATACTATTATAATTTTTATTATATTTCGATCTCGACGTATATTCTGCATTCAATTTTTTTTTTCCCTTTTCAAGTAGCTAATGAAAGCTGCAATAGTAACTAGTTCCTAGTTACTGGGAATTTGTCTCTTTGAGTCAAAGTGATAATATTCCAATAAAATGAGAGTTATACATACATATATTCTTATTCTAAATATGATAAAGTATACCAATAAAGAGTTGGATGTATTTGATAAACGATAGATAATTATATGGGTGAATGACCGAAATAGGACATTCTTTGAAAAAGCTTTCAAAAGTTTGGCCAAACACTTCAACTTTTAAAAAAAATACTTTTTTTGAAACAAAAAAGTACTTCTAAAATTAGAGAAGCTTGGCCAAACAGGTTATAAAAGAAGCTTGAATAAAGATTCGCTCTTATACGTGGATCAATAAGCCCAACGATGTCCAAAACGTTTGAATTGGGCCAAATAAATACTAGGCCTACTTTCATATATTTTGACCCGCATAAAGTAAACCGACCCCCGTCTTGTTGAACTAGGCTTTGAATGAAAAAATTGACAAGTAAATATCTTTAAAAAGCAAATTCAATTTGCTTGCAGTTCATGGTATTTCGTAGCTGAAGTTAATTTGACTTTACAATTCTCAGTTAGTTTCTAAATTTCCTTTGAATTCAACTTTGTAATAGTTCCCGATTTGGGACTATATATAGTTATTTTCTTTCTATAAATATAAAATATAAAATGGTATTGACTTTGTCTTAAAAATTTCTACGTTCATTTTTTGGGTCAAATTTCTCACGAACAAATTATTCTAGTGTAATCCGTCACTAATATCCAAATATAATTTAATGAACTGATAGTAGTTCTACAATATATAACTATATACGTAGTATTATTATCACGTGTTAAACAATTATAGGCTAAAAATCTCACCAAAGTTTCAACACTTTGACCATAAGATTGAAGTAGTTCATTTTGCACTGCGCATGAAGTTAAGCTCAATACATGTGAAATGCCATTTGTTGTTGTGGGCAACATCGAATGGCGGTATCGCTTGTGACAGTTCCAATTAACAAAAAAGTAGTTCATTTCAATTGGGACCAATAAACTTCTAATGAAGACCAGATCATCCACTTTCTTCTATCTTCCAACTTACATTAAAATAATATTACTAGAACTAAATAGGCTATTGGTCAAAAATAAAAATACTATGCACTTACTCTAAGCTAATGACCAATAAATTTAAAAACTTACATTTTACGTTAACTTATGTGTGTTTCAAGTACAATACGAGATCTTAGAGTAATATATCAAATTCCTTGGCTTAAGAGAAAATATTTATAGGGGAAATAACTTTAGGTCAAAGGCAGATTACTTATCTTATCTACTGAAAATTATACACTAATTAAATATGTGGGGCTATTTGTGTTCATACACGATGTTTTCTTTGTAGTAGCCGTCAAAGTGGACGTCCAATTCTATGCTAGATATGATTTAATGGATGGAACTTTCTAAAATTTATACTCATATATATGTGAAATGGAAAAAAAAAAAGAAAAGAAGAGGAAAAAGAAATATTCGACTAGCTAATTGAAACTACAAGAAAATACTTATTTTGTGGGGGTTATTTGATAATTTGAGACGGTTTCCGACCCCACAAAATGAATTGTGGCAGTTTTTTAAAAATGCCACAGTTATGATTGCCACAGTTATGATTGCCACGAGCAATATTACCACGGTTTTTAAAACCTCCACGGCAACCTCAACAAATTGAATTTTGAATTTGTGACGGTTTTCAAAGATAATTAGCAACAGTTTATAACCTGCACAATATGATCCCAATGTTGTAAACAAATCATTTGTGGGGATTTATAACCCCCATAATATGATATTATTATTTTAAGAAAATAGTGGATTATAGCTTTAAAAAATTTATTTTATTGAATAATTTATAACACAAAAATAAAATTCCATTACAAATAACCATAATACTAAGCATAAGAAGCTCAAATCTTTATCAAACAAAGCTAATAACAACTCATGTAAATGTAACTCAAGAATTTTACTAAACGGAATGGCAACTTAAACATTATCAAATCTAAAGTGCTTCTACAATTTATAAATAGATAAAAAGTACTACAAAACAATTTCAGATGCTCCTCTATTAAGTTTCACATGCACTCACACTACACACATACATTCTGCAGATGCCACTACACACATGCTTACTACAGATGCTACTGGACTTTTCTTTGACTATGCATAGGTCTCTGGTTTGCGTTTGAAGAGACTAAATTGGAAGCGACTACTTTTATGACTCGAACTAATAAAGCAAATTACAAAACTATAGTGGAAAAGATTTCCTGCTGAAATAACACCGACCATCGTCTCAGTGAAGTAGCCCATGGGTATGCTCCCGTATTACTACCTTGTTTTGTTGTGCCAAAAGGGCTTTCTTTACGTTGAGTTAATTAACCCGGCGAGTTCGCGTAGACCAGTGAGCTATTACGCTTTCTTCAAAGGATGGCTGCTTCCAAGTTCACCTCCTGGTTGGATTCTCCCTTCTTATTAACCAGCGGATAGATGGGATGGATAGCCAGTCCCAGCTTTTTTCTTTTTCATAATTCTAATTTTTCTCTTTGGGCTAACCATCACCTGGTAACTCGTTAAGTGAAAGGTGAGTATACATAAATATCAACAGTCGTGGTATTTTCTTTTACACAAATTCTTCAATCCAAATACCCATCACAAATTCAAACATAAACTACCAAAATACACTACAAAAGTTAGTGAATATTGAAAAACACATTGTCATGAAACTGAAAGGTTATACTTTAATACAACATGAAAAGTCAATGCTCTTGAGAATTCAACAATCACAGCATGATTTTGAGCCCTCATTTTTGTTAGGATCGATTCACTCAAATACTCTGAACTGATGAAGAAGATGAAGAAATCTTGAAGAGAGAAAAATTGAGAGAGAGAAAAACGTGAGAGTCTTATTTCGTGGTAATACCCCGTTAGGATAAATTTCCACGGCGGCGGGCTATATATATTAATAATTAAGGGTATTTACAATTACAGAGAATAAAAAGAGAATAAACATTAATACATGACAGTACATAACATATTAATTAATCAGGCTCCACACGTAACAATTTTCGCTTCGAGGCAGTGTTGACCCTAGGTACGACCTCCTATTTTAAAAGCATTAACAAAGCCTTAAAAGAATCTAAACCCTAAACTAGAAACAAATGAAAATAGAGGGGAAGGAACTTACCGTTTCAAGCCTTAATCAAGCAAACCCCATTCGAACTTCCCAACTCAACACACTATTCAGCAAATATACTGTAGAAGAATTATTTTTGGTAGAATAATTATTTCATTCCACTAGATATGTTTATATAATAATTACAAAGGGGATAACATAAAATATAAAGAACTTTACTCTAAGTACATAACATAAAATATAAAGAACTCTACTCTAAGTAGACATCTAGTCTATACGCCCCCTCAAGCTGGACGGCGGTAGGTAAGTCCAAGCTTGGACCGAAGAAGCAGAAACGAAGCACGAGAGAGCAGCTTTGTCAGAGCATCAGCCAACTGATCAGCTGCAGAAACATAAGTCACACGTAGAATACCATGTTGAACCTGTTCCCGAATAAAGTGAAAATCCAGGGCAATATGCTTCATCCGAGAGTGAAAAACAGGATTAGAACATAAGTACGTAGCACCCACGTTATCACAGTATATAACAGGACAAGCAGGGAGAAACACCCGAAGCTCAGTCAACAGAGAACACAACCAGCAGAGCTCTGCAGCAGTGGAGGCAACAGATCGGTACTCGACCTCGGTGGAAGAGCGAGCAACAATGCGCTGCTTCCGAGAGGCCCAAGAAATGGGGGAGCCACCAAAATAAACCACGTATGCACTCTTGGAGGTATAATCATCCTTGTTGCCGGACCAGTCAGAATCAGAGAAGGCATACAAGGACGGCTGAGAAACACGACAAA
The DNA here is from genome assembly GCA_002018475.1 of Nicotiana obtusifolia. Lineage (NCBI taxonomy): Eukaryota > Viridiplantae > Streptophyta > Magnoliopsida > Solanales > Solanaceae > Nicotiana > Nicotiana obtusifolia. Next base: position 16,108 of record MCJB01000132.1, read on the forward strand.
GAACCAAACCAAGATCAATACTACCACAAAGGTAACGGAGCAGGCGTTTCGCCGCGGCCTAATGAGCAGTAGTCGGCTTATGCATGAACTGAGATAACTTGTTCACAGCATAAGCAATGTCAAGACGAGTTAGGGCCAAATACTGCAGACTACCCGCAACCGTCCGATACTCAGTCGGGTTATCCAGGGCTGTGCCATCTAGGAGAGACAACGACTGATCAGTAGCTAGCGGAGTAAGTACCGGCTTGGAATCAGCCATATGAGTCCGATGCAAAAGATCAAGGATGTACTTCCGCTGAAATAGTAGGAGACCATCACGGTGCGGTAGAACCTCAACTCCAAGAAAATAGGACAGAGTACCAAGGTCCTTGATAGAGAAACGACATTCCAACTCAGCTAGAAAACGATCAACTGTACCCGGATCAGACCCAGTAACCACTATATCATCAACATAAACCAGCACAAACACAAAGACACCAGCCCGGTCGAAGAGAAACAACGAGGTATCAGCCCTGGAATTTCGAAACCCCTGTGCCAACAAAAACTGTCTCAACTCTGAATACCAAGCCCTGGGAGCCTGCTTAAGGCCATAGATAGCTTTATGTAGCTTACACACATAGTGTGGGTGATCAGTGTCAACAAATCCTTGAGGCTGAGCCATGTACACATCCTCATAAAGACGACCCTCTAGAAATGCATTGTTGACATGCAACTACCTGAGAGACCAGCCTCGAGAGACTGCCAAGGTAAGAACCAAGCGAATGGTGGCTGGTTTAACAACCAGACTAAAAGTCTCCTGATAGTCAATACCAGGCGGCTGATGAAAGCCCTTGGCAACTAACCTAGCCTTATACCGATCAACACTGCCATCAGAAAGATACTTAGTGCGGTAAACCCACTTGCAGCAGACAAGTTCTGAATACTATCAGGAGGGACCAACTCCCATGTACCATTGCGCACAAGCGCCTCAAACTCCTCGGACATGGCAGCCCGCCATTTCAGATCCTTCAAGGCTTGAGTGGTAGTAGAAGGCTCAAGAGAACGATGAAGCTGAGCTGTGAGGGAGAGTTTTTGGATAGGCTTGCGGATATTGTTTTTGGCACGGGTGGTCATAGGATGGGTAGAGAGAGAAGATGATGGTGGTGGTGGCAGAGGTGGAGACTGTGGCGGGGTGGATGCTGGGGAAGAAGAAGAAGTGGATAGGGGAGACTGAACCGGAGAGGTAACAGTTTGAGAAACAACAGGAGGAAGAACATAGTGCTAGGGGCATCATGTGTTAGCAGTAAAGGGCGTAGGTCGTGGTGCAGTGGACATGAGAGAGGAGTAAGGAAAGATCGACTCATCAAACTGTACATGACATGAGACATAAAGTCTAGAGGTAATGGGGTCAAGGCAAAGATATGCACTCTGGTTTTTGAATAGCCCAAAAAGACACAAGGGATAGAGCGTGGATCCAGCTTGTGAGCCGAGTAGGGACGAAGCCAGGGATAGCATAAATACCCGAAAACACGGAGCCTGTTGGAAAAGACAAGTGAACGGAAAAGACATATGTAGAGTAGGAGTTGGAAGGCGGTTTATGAGGTACACAGTGGTCTCAAAAGCATAAGGCCAAAAAGACAAGGGTAGGAAAGCATGGAAGAGGAAAGCAAGTCTAGTTTCGACAATGTGTCGATGGCGGCGCTTACTGAAACCATTATGTTCGGGTGTGTGGGGAGGGGTAGTAAGATGGGTAATGCCAGAGGTGGCAAGGTGAGAGGACAAGGCAAGATACTCTCCCCCATTATCTGAGTAAAGGCACTTAATTTTAAGTTGAAAATAATTTTCAACCAGTGCTTGAAACGTAACAAAAATGGATCGCACATCAAACTTATGCCGCATCGGATACAGCCACATATAATGAATAAAATGGTCAAGAAACAGCACATAATAACGAAAATTTTCACTAGATGAAACAGAAGATGTCCATACATCAAAGAAAATATAATCTAACGGTCTAGTGGAAATAATGGAAGAATCATAAAAAGGTAACTTATGACTTTTGCTGCAACTACAGGCAGTGCAACTATTATTAAGTGCGAAGCTAGAATAAGGCAACTGATAATGCAATAAAATGTGATGAGAGATGCCAGATACCGGATGACCAAGGCGAGAATGCCAGACAGTGTGGGGAGGATGAGCATCCGAGAAGTAAACGCAGGCAGAGGGGCTAGATGAGGGCCACACATATGTGCCGTCTCTAGTGCATCCCGCTAGAAGGTGAGTCCCCGAACTGCAATCCTTTACAACAAAACACCAAAGGAAGTAAATTCAACTGCCACATCATTAGACTTACATAACTGGAAGACGGAAAGCAAGTTTTTTTTCAAAGTAGGAACATGCAATACGTTATGTAAATGAAGAGAACGATGTGAGGTAGGGAGAGTGGTCGAACCAGTATGAGTGATAGGAAGCACGCTCCCATCTCCAATGTAGACAGAGTCAGTGTGCGGAAAAGGTTGGTGGAGGGAAAGGTTTGCTAGGTCGGTGGAGATATGGTGCGTGGCGCTACTGTCAAGAAGCCACGAAGGACCCAGTGCGGGAACGGAACTGCCATATGTCGGACCTTGTGTATGAAAAGCCTGAAAACTGGCCGCAGGTGGAGGCATATAGGAGGACCCATAGGCAGCTGAAGAATAACCAAAATATGGAACATAACTAGCAGGCATGGAAGCAACATAGTGGGCAGCTGGCTGTAGGAACGACTGCCAAGGTGGAGGCTGCCATGGACGTGGTGCAGGCTGGCGGGGAGATGCAGTTGGAGGCGCTGCAGGAGGTGCTGGAGGCAGCGGGCGAGGGGCAGGAGGATGAGGTGGGAGGTGCTGGAGCATCTATACATGAGTAGGACAATCCCTCAGCGGGTGTCCTTGGATGCCGCAAGCCTGGCAGCGGTCACGGTACGGCTTCCGGTGCTTGCGAGAGCCCGAGGAGGAGGCAGCCTGGATTAGATTTTGGCTATCACGAAAATCATCAGAATCCGTAGAAACTGAAGACGAAAAGTTTAGGGTAGTTCCAGATGTCAACTCAGTCTTGACTGAGGTGTGGTTCAAATTTTCAAAGTGGTTTGTGGCTGCAGTAGTAGTATTGGCTGGTGGCGAGTTGAATTTGCAGGAAGAAAAGACGCTAGAGGAATTAAGAGGACGACGAGAAAAAGAGGTCATTTGTTGAGTTTCAGTTGCGTAGCCGCAAATGGGTGGCTTCACGTCCAATATTCCAGCAGCAGCACACTACTAGAAATCAGGCATTTAGAGACCAAAGATTAGCGACCAAAGTTGGTCTGCCACAAAAAGCGACCAACCTTGGTCGCCAACATAGACAAAAAAAATAAAAAAAAACTTAAATAAAATAGCGACCATAATAGGTCGCCTACTGGTCGCCCAAGTGTTCAACATTTTGACCGGACTGGTCAAACAAATTCGATCAAAGAAAATTCAAAAATAGCGACCAACTTTGGTCGCTGAACTGGACCCACGTTCAATATTGGCGACCAAAGTTGGTCGCCCAGGGAAGGGAAATACAGTAGCGACCAAAGTTGGTCGCTTTTCTTGAAATTTAAATTAAATCAGAAAATAAACTGGCGACCAACTTTGGTCGCTTAATGGAAGGAATTTTATGGTGACATAGGCGACCAAAGTTGGTCGCTTCCATGAATATTAAATAAAATCAGAATTTAATTTAGCGACCAACTTTGGTCGCTTCTTGGAGGAAATTTTATGGTGCCATGAGCGACCAAAGTTGGTCGCTTATCTGAAAAATTACAATAAATCAGATTTTCATTTAGGGACCAACTTTGGTGGCAAGTAGAAAGGTATATATATTGGCGACCAAAGTTGGTCGCTTACTTATTAATATTTTACCAAAATGTATAAATATATTACTAAAATATATATATATTGATATATAATATACTATACAATATAATATACTATAGTATAGTGTATAATATTTATATATATATATATATA
>MCJB01000133.1:0-20105 GCA_002018475.1 Nicotiana obtusifolia
ATCCGAGCTAAAAGCTGCCAAGCAAAGAGAGAAGGAGAGAGAAGAAAGAGAGAAGGAGAGAGAAGAAAGAGAGAAGAAGAAAGATAAACGTAGAGATGCTCAGTATGCTGCTCTACGAGAGCAGATCAAATCTCTCTTGGCTTCTGGCTCTTTTCCGATTCCCCGGTCACGTGAATCATCGCCGGGTGGTCAGCTTGATGATGACACTTCATCCGGCGATGACGATGATGATGTAGACATTAGTAGACGTTGAATTGTAATAACAACTTATATAATGTATAAGTTCATTTGAACTTCAAACCTTATTGTTGTTTAATGTTGTTGTTTAATGTGTTGTTTATTGTAGTTGTTATTCTCGTTGTTGTTGTTGTAGTTGTTCTTGTCGTTGTTGTTGTTTTAATGGCATAAAATGCTTCTTTTAGGAATTTGGTAAAACTGGCAGGTGGTGTAGCTGCCAAAACGGGCAGTTTCTGGAAAAAATATACCAAAAATAGCGACCAACTTTGGTCGCCAATTGGTTGCTATTTTGCTGGAAAAAAAATTGATTCTGCAGAATAGCGACCAACTGTGGTCGCTAATTGGTCGCAATTAGCGACTAAAGTTGGTCGCTTTTTGAAAATTACATAAAATAAATTCTGGAATAGCGACCAACTTTGGTCGCTAATTCCAGATTTTAATTTTATGTATTTTTTGATAAGCGACCAAAGTTGGTCGCTTATCAGAAAATACATAAAATTAAAATCTGAAATTAGCGACCAAAGTTGGTCGCTTTTCCAGAATTTTATTTTATGTAATTTTCAAAAAGCGACCAACTTTGGTCGCTAAATGCTAAATTTAATTTTCTGTATTTTTCAAAAGGCGACCAACTTTGGTCGCTAAATGCTAAATTTAATTTTCTGTATTTTTCAGGAAGCGACCAACTTTGGTCGCTATTGGTTAGTGACCACCTGAATACTGACCAGACCATTGTGGTCGCTTTTTGGTCGCTTTTGGGCTGATAGGGACCAACTTTGGTCGCTTTTTTCGGTCGTTTTTTACCTCATTTTTAGTAGTGCATTTATTTGAAGAGTCTTCCACTTTATTTTCACCGCCATAGGAATGAGCAAACAAATTGTTTCCATGCCGGCAACAGGTGCATACTTCATTGTCAATGCCATGCCTTTTCTTGTACCATTTAGCCACAAGTTGTGCCTTTTATTTCTCCACATCTCCATCAGCATTATTCTTTATTTTGTATACCCATTTCACTTCAATTGCTCGATGACCCTTGGGAATAGTTGTTAACTCCTAAGTGTTGTTCTTCTCTATTGACTCGATCTCCTCCTCCATGGCTTGTTGCCACCTTTTGTTTGTAATAGCTTCATCAAAGTTCATTGGTTCAATATCATCAAAGAGACAATATAAAAAATCAAAATTAGTAATTTCTTCTGTGCCCTCATAGAGCTCTTGAATGCTCCTCGTCCTTTACGGTTGTTGTTTGAACCTTCTTGAGAAGAGGAGATGAAACATTGGTTGGAGAAGGGGGTGGAGTTGTATATTGCATAGGTTCCACGGTCTTTGGTTCTTCTTCATCACAAAAGTATGGAAGAAATCATATGTAGTTTCTTCCTGAGCATCCTAATTTCATGCTAATTTTTCATAAAATTAAACATCACGACTTACCACCACCTTTCCGCTGCTTGGGTTGTATAACTTCTAGCCTTTTGAACTCATATCATAGCGAATAAACACATGCTTGATAGTTCGATCGTTAAGCTTCGCTCTCCCTTGTTGTGGCACGTGAGCATAGGCTATGCTCCCAAAGATTCTCAAGTGCTTGACACTTGGCTTTCTTTCACTCCATGCTTCTTGAGGAGTTTGATCTCTAACATTTCTTGTTGCAGACCTATATTTCAAATAAACTGCAAAAGAAACAGTTTCTGCCCAAATTTCCTTGAGCATACTTTTAGCTTTTAACATACATCTAGACATATTAAGAATCGTTCGATTCTTTCGCTCTGCAACTTCATTTTACTGGGGTGAATAAGGTACCGTTGGAGGGTAACGAATTGCATGAGACTGACAAAAGTTATTAAATTCTTTTGAAGCGAATTCGCCTCCTCTATCGGACCTTAATGCTTTTATTTCATAGCCACTTTCGTTTTTCACATGTACTTTAAAATTTTTAAAAGCAGCAAAAGCTTCAGAATATTAGTTCAAGAAATAAACCCTAGACTTTTTGCTAAAGTCATCAACGAAAAGAAGAAAATATTTACTATTACCAAAGGAAGGTGGATTGATTGGTCCACACACATTAGTGTGAATAAGCTGGAGCGGCTTGGTTGATCTTTATATGGCCTCCTTTGGAAAACTTCTCCTTGCATGTTTTGAAAGAAGACAAGCTTCACATAATTGATTGGGATGGTTGATTGATTGTATCCCTTGCACCATGTTCTTTCCTCCCATTGATTTTGAGCGCTTCAAAATTCAAGTGCACAAATCGCATGTGCCAACACCATGATTCATCTTGCACATTACCCTTTAAATACTTTGCATCAATTATTTTAAGATTCAGAGGAAATAATCTATTCTTTGCCATATGCACTTAGCAATTAGAATTCTACTGAATCTCTAAGCCAAAGATGCATATTGTTTTATGTTGATGTCATATTCCTTTTCAAGAAGTTGGTCCAAACTCAAAATATTACTTTTTAATTTTGGCACATAATAAACATCTTGAATTAGCTTGTGACTGCCATCTTTACAGGAGATCAGAATCGTACCTATCCCTTCGATTTGAATATTTGAGATATCTCCATAGGATACATTACTTATCACCGTTTTATTTATCTCCACAAAGTTGTGTATGCATCCACACATATGATTGCTTGCTCCATTGTCCATATACCACGAGCTACAATCATCTATGTCTTCTTCTTTGAGTGCCAACAACAATGTTGACTCATCTTCTTCTTTCTTGTCGTCAACAAGGTTAGCTTTCTCTTCTACGCTGCTTCGACATTCCCAAGAGTAATGGCCAAATTTGTAACAATTATAACAATCAAAATTTGATTTTTCATACCTTTGTCCATTATTTTCTTGGTAGTGGCCACGTCCTCTTCCTCCTCTTTGTCCATGACCATGACCTGTGAATGTTTGGTGGATTTTAACTTCATTGTTGAAGTTGTTACCATTACTTCTTCCTCTTCCATAACTGCCACGGCTTCGTCCTCGTCCATTCCCTTGATAGCTTAAAGGATGCCTGAGTTTTAAGAAGTTGCTCCAATGACACTTCTTGTCTCCTCTTGATCTTTTCTTCATAGGCCTATAAAGAACTCTCCAATTGCTCCACCGTCATAGAGTCTAAATCTTTTGACTCCTCAATAGCACACACCACAAAATCAAATTTAGGTGTTAAAGTGTGAAGATTTTTTCTACCACGTGAACATCTTCTATGTCCTTCCCGTATCTTCTTAATTTATTTTTGTAAGGAGGGAGTACTGAAAGGACATAGGCCATTATTTGCCATAGCTCTAATACCACATCGTTGGAAAAAAATAATATCCCGCCCAGGAATAATATCCACGGTAAATACTAATAGCATAAGAGAGTAACAACGACATACAAATCTTTTAACGGGGTAAAATACAATACCCTAGAGGAGCGATATAATACCACTATAATATTACAACTTGGTAGTCTCAAGAGACTACCACAACTTTGAAAGAAATAACACTCTTTCTTTTAAAGACCTTCGCACAATATTACTCCCACTCTATTTATCTCACAGACTACAATCCGTGGATTACTCTCAATGCGCTCTATTGCGTTCACTCTGATTTTTTGTGTACTTGAAATGAAGAATGAAGGCTTCTATTTATAGCCAAAGTTGTCGTCCCTTGCAACTAATGAGATTGGTTTTTTCATTGCAATTTGCAATTGCAAAATCTGCTTGAAATCCGTCTGCCTACAATGCTTCTGACAAACTAATTGCAACTTGCATTCCTTTTGCTTTTCCTTTTCTAAATCATTTTCTCTTTCTTTTCTTTATTCCTGTTTTATTTAATTGGCTCCAACACAAAGATGTGATGCAGTTGATGGGGTTGTTCTTTCATTACCTAGAGGTCTGGGGATCGACCCCTTGGATGAGAAAATTCTTTGGTGGGGAGCGCTCCCCCTCAATGGGGCCATACGATATAGTCGGGCTCCAATCCAGGTACTGGACACCGGGTAGGAAACCCCCCCAAAAAAAAAGGTTCCACTTTTAGAAATCACTGCTGCAATTTTATGTAGATTTATCTATTTAATGAAGTCGCTTCTGCTGCTAATTTTATGGAAATTTATCTATTTAATGAAGTCATTAATAAGAACCTAATATTCTAAATGTGTAATCTTTAAGACAAGTCATATTAACGATTAATGTTAAAAGGCTACCAAACAGTGTGCCAACATATAAAATGGAGTTCATCTATCAATTTGCAGACACTTGTCAAGAGTTATGAGTGTTTAGAGAGTCATACAATGGGAATCGGCTAATGACATTGTTTACCCGTAAAACGGTACAATTGAATTTGTTGCATGGTTTATAGGCAAGCGACCCGATTTGATCCAAAATGATAGATAAATTTAACTAAAAATAAGACTTAGTATTAAAATCAAAGGAAATGGCAAGCTTGCTCCGGGAGCAACGCTTCCGAGGACAGCAGTAAGAGCAATATAAAACAGAAAGCAAAGTTATATTATTTAGCTCGAGAATAAAGCATAACATAAATTTCTGCTAGAGATTTCGTGTCTTACAAGGATTGTTGAAGCCACTATTTATAGCTATAACTAGGAAACAAGATCCTAGGAACAAACCCCTCTTAAATAACAATAAAGAGGGTCATTGATGAATGTGTAACAGCAGGCCATGAATGCTAAAATTCCTTGTAACGGCTGCCCATTTTATACTAGGGAATATTCTTCATTAAATGTCATTTGGCGGCAAACATTCGACCTTCTCCAATTGATTATGCTCCCTTCGAGGTCTATCCGATACCATTTGCAGCTGTTGCCCCCGGCCTTAGTTCTTACTTGACTTGTCTTCTGGCTGTCTCCGGTTCCACGTGTCATGCTATTATTTGGTAATTTAATATAAACCAATTTTACCCTGTACAGATAGTCCCCTACTTTCCGGTCACACATCTTTTTGTCATCAGGAAGTTGGAGAAGATTCCTTTCTTGTTGGGAAACTTTCTAAAACCCTCTAAGCAGTCTCTAACACTTGATAAGACGCAAGTCTCCTCGCATTTAACACCCCGAATACGTGTTGTTCCACGATTCAGCAATATCTTCGCCGGTTCTCGAGGTAATCATGACCATGATTTTAGTCGTTTGCACCTTTACTTATACGCATCATTTTACCTCTTTCACTTCTACCAACTTCTTATGCTCTTTTATCCTCTTTGCACTTAACTTCCTTCTGCTTTCATCTCTCTCTAATTTTCTTCAAATGACTCTATTATCTTCAAACCATTATGGCTTCTTTTGCTAAATCTTTCAAGAACTCTGGTCTTCTCTTTAGTGGAGGCTTGAAGAGAAGCAAAGATAAAAAGGTTGGTGTTGATGCTGAACCTCCCACGGTAAGCACCATTATACCTAAACACTTGAGCACTATGAACGACTTCCAAGAGAAGTTCCCTTCTGCAAATTCTCGAACTTGGCCTGTTAGCACGTATCCTTCTTCTATCCTTCCTTCCAGTATTCCTACTATGAAAGATTAACCGCAACTTCCAGGACCTAAACATCATTGCTCCAGACCTGGTAGAGCGAGTAACCTTCACCGATAAGGGCTTTACATATGTCTATAAATGCCCCTTCATTTTTGGCCCATTTTCTTTAAGCGGGGGACTTGACCCTGTGATTCTGGAGTGATGTTACCGATACAAGGTCTGCTTGGCATATGTAGGCCCTTCTGTGTGGCGACCAGTGGTTTGTCTACACCGGCTGTACACAGAGACGAGGGAATCCCTAACCCTGGCAGATATAATGAACCTCTACTCCCCAAAAATCTTCCGTGGGGGGAGTAACAAGTTTTAGCAAGAGTGGCCACCATGCTCTGATTACCAACGTGGATGTTGACAATGATCGTGGGTGGATGGAGCAGTTTGTTGTTATTGATACCAGGGATATCATCCCGGCCACAAATCATCTTTTCCCGAATCGTGGAACCGTTTACGTGAGTTCATAATCTATCTCTTTATCCTTAAAAAGCTGTTCCAAGGACTGGACCATTGGGTTCAGAAGATTCTGGACATCACTACTCCAGAGACCCATCGGTGGAACGAGTTGGCCCCCAAATACGAATGGAAGGCCAAGAACCATGGTAGATTGATTATTTCTATTTTCCGCCTCTGCATATACATAAGTAAACTTGCTAACCATACCTATTTCTCTTATTCAGTACTCCCGTAAGGTTTTGTTACTTGTCCCGAAGTCGGGATTTGACCGATCCTGCAGAGGCTGCAAGGTTGTTGTAAGAAGCTCTTACTCGGAGCAGTGCCCTCGGATCTGCCACTGGTGTAGGCGCTTCCTCCCGGAGTCCCCATCCAGAGAGCAAGCAACCAAAAAGGCAGCATTTTTCCTCGGCTGGGAATAAAAATAAGAAAATGAAGAAGGCCACGCCCAAGCTGGCTCTGCGGTCATTGACGATGACGGGGAAGCCAATGATGAAGAGGTTCCCTTTCAACAGAGACAACGATATTCATTAGCTCAACATAATGCTCAATCTAGAGAGGTTAGAACCCCAATCGAGGGCGAGGTCCAAGCGATCTTGGGAGAAATTGATTTAGTGGAGAATACTGATTCTCCCTTTCCGGTCCCAGTTGTTGCTTCCTGTCCTATGAGGTTGGATACTGAGCCTCTTCTACCTTTGGTTGATGACCAACCAATAATCAGCACTGCCTCTGTTATAGCTGTTTCTCAACTTACAACACCATCAGCTTCATCTCCCACTACACTAGATGTGCCTTCAACAACAGCAATTGTTGCATCTCCTCCATCGGCTGCAGGCGCCCGAGAAGAGGATGTCTCCCCTCCCCAGTCCCCTGACCACGAGAATATGGGGTACAACTACTCACCCTCTTATCCATTTCCCCGACGGAGGAAGAGCGTCACTCTCTCGGTTTCAAAGGAGTACCACCTGCAGTCCAAGCCGGTGGAGCTTGCCAACTATCTGAAGCCGCTGGCTTCAAAAAAAGATAAGAAGAAAATATACTCTCTTTCGGGGGAGTGTATGTTGAATAATACTATGCACAATGCGGAAGCAGTACTGTACTTGTTCCCTCACTGTTTGGTGTTATTTGTCTTTCATAACAGGGTTTCTGACTTTGATATACGTTTTGCAGGCCAACTTCCTTGCTTCTGAAGGCCTCCAGAGATTGATCTTTGATAAAGAAGGACTCATTCTCGAGAACGATCAAATAATTTTGAGGCAGCCTTGAACTCCAAAGTCGAAGAGGTTGTTGCTGTTGAGGAGAAGCTGTCTCAGATAGAAGATAGGTATAAAAAGATCATGGATCAAAACAGGGTTCACATATCAATAATCCGTGATCTCGATCTTAGCCCTAGTGCCATGAGATCCGAGCAGGATGACAAGCTTAAGGCAAAGCTCCAGCATCAAGATTCCCTTGTAGCAACCTCCTAGAAGCATGCCACTTATAAACACAAATGTAATACTTATAAATTTAAACATTCTAAATAAACTAGCAAAAAAAAGAAAAAATGCCCATGAATAACTCCAACATACGATATCTCAACTTAGAAAAATCTCATAAAAATCTCTTTAAAATTTCAAGATACAACTATAAAAAGAAATGGCAACATCTATTTAAGTTAAATTAATACTTTAAAATTTACCAAATACTTAGTAGAAGAATATAGTTTTCATACACCATTCAAGACTCAAACTAAGTCGAAAGTCCATCTCTCAATCAAATACAAGCTTGTTAGCGTTAAAAAAAAGTCTCCCAAGTTCAATTCTAGTACCAAATTTAATAAATTACAAGACTTGCACATAAACACCCCCAATATAGTCAAATCATACACCAAGATTAAGTTACCAAAATAATAGTGTCATCATCCAATAATCCTCAAGAGTGCATATCTATCACAAGAGGGACAAAATCCCAACAAGAATGCATTGATGCTCAAGCAATCCGTATATATGGGCGAGTTAAAATGTCTTTCAAAAGTACTTCACATGACACCCATATGATTTTTAACATATTCACAACTCAATTTCAAAATTATACCCTCAATGACCACTAATAAATCAAAATGCTTCAAGATATTCTTTCTCAAGCAACAATGCAAGTAAACTTGTAAAGTAGCAACCAAGTCAATATGACGACAAATTTAATGTAAAGTAAAATTCACCAAACCTTAACCACTTACAATATTTCAACAAATTAAATTGAAAGAAGCACTCAAGTTTATGTGCAAACCTTGGAGCTTTAGTGTTTCTAAAACTCAAACGACATCAAGGGATTTAAGGTCTTCTAAGCCAAGAAAAGAGCGATTTTCTTAAGGTATGCTCCTTAGCTTGAACGAATGTCTATTGTACCTTAAACATGCAATCAACAATCACTCAAGGTATGAAATGTAAAGATTTTAAAGCCAAATTATGATGAATATCAAAAGGGGGACTAAATGGGTCATAACAATTTTACTAAAAATCTGGCAGCAACTCTACCCTATATTTCAGCCCCCTTTTTGACATAGTAGGCAGTAGAACTGACCATTTTGGTCTGCATAATAATTGTAGATCTATGTCTTATCGATTTACAGAATACAATTCGAGTTTTAGAGAAAGCGCTCAAAATACTAACTGCTGCCCAGTTCAAAAGGGATTAAATCTCTTAGTTTCAAAATCTCAAATTCTCTAACAACAAACTTAATAATTTCACCAAAATGTGAACAAGAAGCTTACCACAAGTTTGAGAGAGTTTCTCCACAAATCCTAACCTAGGGTTTCAAATAAGCTTAACCCATCTTGATTTTTGAAGATAACATTCCAACATATATTCAGAAGATAATGACTAGACCTTTTATGTAACGAAATGTGATCTTGATGGTAGTGGGAGAATGGTACTTGTGTGGATTGAGAGTTCTCCAATAAAAGTGCTAGAAGAAAAAAGAAGAAGAAGAAGAAGAAGAAGAAGAAGAAGAAGAAGAAGAAGAAGAAGAAGAAGAAGAAGAAAATGTCTTATGAGAGAGATAAAGATATTTTGCTAATACAGGATTTATCTCCCAAATGGGTAGAAGATAGATATTATTTTTATCAAATGAGTTAAAAAAATAAATTTCAGGAATTCAACAGGATATAATAAGTCTTTTTTTTAATCCCCTTTTTTTAATTAGGTAAGGTAGAAAAATTAAATTTAAGAAAAGTGATAAAACATTAACAATAAAAACAAGATCACCTAAATACTCATTCGCAATAAAAATAAAATCACCTAAATACTCATAATTTATTTATAAAATTCAGGGTGTTACAGACTCTCTCCCATAAATAAAATTTCGTCTTGAAATCTACCTGATACTAGTCGTGAAATAAATGTGGATATTGCATTCACATGTCCTCCTCTCGCTCTCAGGTAGCTTCCTTGCCAGAGTGATTTCTCCAAAGGACTTTCACTAAGGGGATTCTCTTGTTCCTAAGCTTTTTAAATTCATGAGCCAATATTTGAATAGGTTCTTCTTCATATGTTAAGTCAGGATTAACTTCAATTGGCTCAATAGGAAGAACATGAGACGGATCAGAGCGATTTCTTCTAAGCATAGAAACATGGAAGACATTATGGATCTTGCCTAATTCAGGTGGCAAAGCTAGCTTATATGCAACTGGACCAATTCTCTCAAGTGGTTCATAAGGTCCAATCAATCGAGGACCAAGTTTCCCTTTCTGGCCAAATCTCATAATCTTCCTCCACAGAGAAACCTTCAAAAATACCTTATACGATGCTCAATTTCGCGTCTTTTAAGATCAGAATAGGGCTTTTGTCTGTCTGAAGCAATTTTACAACGATCTTTGATGATTTTCAACTTATCTTCAGTTTGCTATACAATCTCAGGACGAACCAATTTCCTTTCACCAACTCCCCTCCAACAAATAAGAGTTATACATTTTCTCCCATATAAAGCTTCATAAAGAGGCATACCATTACTTGTCTGATAGCTATTATTATAAGCAAATTCTATCAAGGCCAAGTGTTTGTCCCAATAACCCTCAAATTCAATAATACATGCTCGAAGCATATCTTCCAAGACTTGTATTACCCTCTCGTACTGGCCATCTGTTTGTGGATGGAAAGCAGTACTAAAATTCAAACTGGAACCCAAAGCTTCCTGCAAGCTAGACCAAAAACTGGATGTAAACCTTTGGTCTCTATCAGACTCAATAGAAATAGGGATGCCATGCAGCCTCACAATCTCATTAATGTATAATTCTGCTAAACGTTCTAATGGGTAGTCCATTTTGGTTGCCAAGAAATGTGCACTCTTAGTTAGTCTATCTATGATGACCCAAATTTCATTATGATTCCTTTAAATGCATGGAAGTCCAGAAACAAAGTCCATCGTTATCCTTTCCCATTTCCACTCAGGTATTGACAAGGGTTGCAGTAGACCAGCTGGGACTTGATTGTTCAGCTTTTATCTGTTGACAAACCAAGCATTTAGAAATGAACTCTACAATATCTTTCTTCATACCACTCCACCAATGGTGCTCCTTGATGGTCCAGTATATTTTAGTACCTCCAGGATGTATTGCATAAGGTGAACTATGTTCTTCAATCAAGATCTCCTTCCTCAATCCATCATCATTAGGAACACACAACCTATTTTTATAAAATAAGGTACTATCTTCCTTCAATGTAAAATCTGATTTTCTTCCATTTTGGACTTCAACCCGTTTCAAAAGCTTCTCATCTAACTTCTGCGCTTCTCGGACCTGCTCAAGTAATAATTGCTTGGCTTGCAAATTAGCAACGATAGAACCATTAGAATCAATGAGAGACAAGCATTCGTGGCTCTTAATTCAAGAAGCAAAGGCAAAGGGCTTAGAGTTAAACTTGCAAGGGAATTGCGAATCAATGCAACTGCAACCACATTGGCTTTACTAGAATGATAATCAATCGTGAAATCATAATATTTGATGAGTTCAAGCCATCTGCGTTGTCTCAAGTTTAACTCTTTTTGTGTACCCAAGTACTTCAAACTCTTGTGATCAGTAACTATATGGCACTTCTCCCCGTACAAGTAATGTCTCCAAATATTTGAGGCGAAAACAATGGCAGCAAGTTCAAGACCGTGAGAGTGATAATTCAACTCATGCGATTTCAATTTTTGAGGGGCATAAGCAATTACTTTCCTTTCTTTCATCAAAACACAACTCAAGCCACAGTGAGATGCATCACTGTATATCACATAATCTTTCCCTTCAGCTGGTAAAGAAAGTATCGGAGCTTGTGTCAACAAGAATTTGAGCTTTTCAAAGCTCTC
The DNA here is from genome assembly GCA_002018475.1 of Nicotiana obtusifolia. Classification (NCBI taxonomy): domain Eukaryota; kingdom Viridiplantae; phylum Streptophyta; class Magnoliopsida; order Solanales; family Solanaceae; genus Nicotiana; species Nicotiana obtusifolia. The sequence continues at coordinate 11,521 of MCJB01000133.1, forward strand.
TTGACACTTGTCATCCCTTACAAACTTGGCGTCTTTCCTCAAAAGTTTGGTCAAAGGAGAAGCTATAATAGAGAAGCCCTTCATGAACCTCCTATAGTATCCTGCTAAACCCAAGAAACTTCTAATCTCAGTTGGAGTTTTAGGGGGTTTCCAATCAATAATAGCTTGAATCTTACTAGGATCAACCTTCACACCTTCAACTGATACAATATGTCCCAAAAAAGCCACTCCACTCAACCAAAATTCACATTTGGAAAGCTTCGCATAGAGTTGCCTCTCCTTCAGAATTTGCATGACAATCCGGAGATGCTTATCATGATCTTCTCTATTCTTGGAATAGACTAAAATATCATCAATAAAAACCACCACAAATTGATCAAGGTAAAGATTGAATACAAGGTTCTTTAGATTCATAAGTGTTGTAGGAGCATTTGTCAAACCAAATGGCATTACCAAAAATTCATAATGGCTATACCTGGTCCTAAAAGCAGTTTTACGAACATCTTGTTCCCTCACTCGCAACTGATGATATCCAGACCTCAAGTCAATTTTTGAGAACAAGCTGGCACCCTTCAGTTGGTCAAACAAGTCGTCGATTCTAGGCAGTGGGTATCTGTTCTTGATTGTTACCTTGCTCAGTTGTCGGCAATCAATGCAAAGCCTAAGAGTGCCATCTTTCTTTTTTCAAAAATAAAACAGGAGCTTCCCAAGGCGAAACACGGGGACGGATAAAACCTATCTCAAGAAGTTCTTGCAATTGATCCTTCAACTCTTTTAATTTAGTTGGAGCCATTTTATAAGGAGCGATAGAAATAGGAGTAGTTCCAGGAACCTCTATAGGAAATTCAATCTCCCTTTCGGGAGGCAACCCAGGAGATCATTAGGTAATACATCAGTAAGTCACACACGGCTGGTATGTCCTTAAGACTTGGACTCTCTAATCGTGTATCGACTATATGAGCAAGATAGGCATCACAACCTTGACGAATCATTTTCCTTGCCAAGACCGCAAAAATAATATTAGATGTCAATAATCTTTCTCCTTGAACTACTATGTGTGAATATGAAGGAGCTCTAAAAGTCACTCACTTCAACCTACAATCAACCAATGCATGGTGCCAATGGAGCCAATCCATACCAACTATAACATCATAGTCTTGGAAGAGCATTTCAGGCAACTCTATAGGGAAGACCAAATTTTGAATCATTAATGGACAATCTCGATACTGTTAACAATAGCCTGATGAACTAATGAACTCGTGACAAGCACATCAAATTCAAGTCTCACAGATTCAACAGTATGAAGAAATGCAAGTGATGAGCAAACATAAGAGTGTGAAGATCCAGGATCAAACAATGTAACAACATATATGCCAAATAAGTGAAATTTGACAAAAACCACGTTCAGGCCATCTTAGTCATTCTTCTGTCTCATAGCATAGACTCGTGTAGTAGCTCTTGACCCACTAGCCTGATTAGCTCCACTCGAACCCGCTGCTTGCTTATTTCTAGGTGTTGCACCTCTATTAGCTTGAGAATAAGTAGTGACGGGCTTTTGAACTGAGCCCTCTGTATGTGTAGAAGAAAGAGGACTAGGATTAGGACAATCCTTCACTTTATGATCCAGGCTTCCACAATTAAAACAAGCACCAGAAGCTCTTCTGCAAGCACCATAGTGATTCTTCCCACACTGTGCACAAGTAGGTATATAAGTTTTGTCTTGGGCATAACTTGGAGTACTAGCAGTAGAGAAATTTGACTAATTCTGCTTATGATATGATGATTTATGTGCACTTTCGGTCTTGGAATAGTCAAACTTTCCCTTCTTGGATGAGCTGCCATAATCTGAATTACCCTTCCTAAACTTGTTTTCTTTCCTACTAGCTTCTTCCTTGTCAATTGTTTCCCAAGTAAGAGCAGCTGAAATTAGCTTGGGAAAATCCTCAAGTTGCAAGATTGCCACAGATTTTCGGATGGAACCATTCAAACCTTATTTCAAATATTCTGCACTTGTCTCTTTCATCATCAATAATACCTCCAGCATAGCGAGAAAGCCTGAGAAAATTTTGTTGATACTCTGCAATAGACATACTCCCTTGCCTTAAATTCAGAAACTCTTTTTTCTTAGCATCATTGGGACATATTTCGCATGAAATGCTTTCACAAAGTCATCCCATGTAAGCATTGGAGGTTTTGCTTTTGCATTTGGCACACTTACCCACCAATCATAGGCATCCTTTTGTAAAAGAGAGATAGCGTACTTAAATTTGGCAGCATTAGTACCCTCTAGTTTTCAAAGACCCTCTCCATGCGCTCGAGCCATTGTTCAGCTACCGTGGGCTAGTAGTGCCTTCAAATTCAACTCCATCCATTTTCCTCATCTTCTCAAAATTCATTTCACCAGTTTCTGACATTGTCCCAGCCAAGTGACGAAAAAACTCAGCCATCTGCTGAAATGAAGGAGTCATAATAGGAGTACTATGACCCATTGCTCTTGGCTTATTGCGCACTTCAGATTCACTAACATGGTGATAATTTAGGTTAGGCAAGGGTTCCTCGTCTCCTTCCTAGAGGTGAGGTGGAGCATTATGATGGGTATGACTTACATCAACGGATTCAATAGCTCTATTCGGAAAGGAGGCCATATTAAAATTCCTATAAAAGATAAGATTACACTGCATTAGGGACATGTACATGATGCATATGCACAAAGAATACAACAAACTACACTAAATGAGTATGCAAAAATTTATAATCTCCGAGTCATTTTCAAGAAAGGAAATAACAACAAATACTAGGTACGATCACAGCAAAGATCCTAGAATCACAAATCTAGGCTCTGATATCAAACTTGTAGCAACCCGTAGGAGGATGCCACTTATAAACACTAATGCAATACTTATAAATTTAAACATTCTTTTAATAATATAAACTAGCAAAAAGAAAAAAGAAAAAGAAAAAATGCCCATGAATAAACTTCAACATACGACATCTCAACTTAGAAAAATCTCATAAAAAATCTGTTTAAAATTTCAAGATGCAACTATAAGAAAAAAAAAAAAAGAAAAAAACAAAATGGCAACATCTGTTTAAGTTAAATTATTACATCATAATTTACAAAATACATAGTATAAGATATCTATAAGATATCTTTTTCATACACCATTCAAGACTCAAACTAAGCATAAAGTCCAACTCTCAATCAAATACAAGCTAGTTAAGTATTCAAAAAAATAAAATTCCCATGTTCAATTCAAGTACCAAAGTTAATAAATTACAAGACTTGGGCATAAACACCCCCAAAATAGTCAAATCATTCACCAAAATTAAGTTACCAAAATAATGGTGTCATGATCCAATAATCATTCAAGAGTGCATATCTAAGTTTATCATATGGATCATTTACATGTCCCCAAAATTTTTGTTAAAAATACGTATGCCTATGTAAGTGTGATCTTCATCTAATCTTCCAAAGAGTCTACTTCAAATGATATCCTCAAGCATCTCCTGGCACATCACCTATGATAGTACCAAACTATCGCTAAGCATAAAGCTTACTGGCACATAAACTTAAATAACATTTCATAATAAAAGAAAGATAAACTATGAAATGAATACAAGGAATAAATTCTAGATATGAGCTTATTAAAATCAACATCAAGTACTTAATGAATGTACAATCATCTCAAGATGGCTAAATATCAAATCATAAAATAGTTTAAGATATCATTATTCAAAATCTCAAATGTCAAGAAGATTTCCAACTATAATCCGAGAAAGTCCACCGATTAGTTGATTCGCCCAACACATGCGTCATGCAATTACATCAAAGCATAATCAAGTAACAAAAAGGACCGGAGTCCTAGATCAAGTAGGGTCGTCACCCATTTATCAAGTGAATCAAGAGTCATATTGAAAGCAACTTTCCCATCCATACTCAAAATGGAAAAAGTCCATGATTAAGATGGAATATGAATCCAAAGTCAATATGGGTCAAGATCCAAACAAAAGGCACGCCAATATAAGTGACAAAGTCACTATCACAAGAGGGACAAAATTCCAACAATAATGCAATGATGCTCAAGCAATCTGTATGTGTGGGCGAGTTAAAATGTCTTTCAAAAATACTTCACATGACACCCATATGATTTTTAACATATTCATAACTCAATTTCAAAATTATACCTCAATGACTACTAATAAATCAAAATGCCTCAAGATATTATTTCTCAAGCAACTGTCACGACCCCAATTTCTTTCCATAGGACATCGTGGAAGCAAGCCTAACAACATGCGGAATAATTAAAATAATAATAGAAATAAGTAACAAACTTAACAGTTGTATAAAAACAACGTAGCAACTCGACATATACAAATCTCGAGACCCGGTGAAAATATAAGTCACAATCTCTAAGTATGAATACTGGATAATCCCATACATCATGTCTATATATATATATATATATATATATATATTTAAATGATGATGAATAAGAGATCTAGAGAGAGAGGGGGACTTCGAGGCCTGCGGACGCCGGCAGATATACCTTGAAGTCTCCGCAGTAGAATCCCAACTAATGCTTGGGCTGGTAAGAAGTGCCTGGATCTGCACCAAAAGACATGCAGAAGAGTAGCATGAGTACACCACAGCGTACCTAGTAAGTGTCAAGTCTAACCTCGGTAGAGTAGTGACGAGGTCAAGTCATGACCTTTTGGAAATAATAAAAGACAAAATAAATATAGGCAGTGTAATAAAGACAATAATGAAATTGTAACAACAAATAGTATTACAAGATTAGCTACACAGAACTAAGCAATAGTGTAACACGGAGAAAGACAATTAATAGTATGCTAAGGAAACAACGATCAAAGACAAGTACAAAAGAATGGGAAAATGTCAACAAGAGTCACTACTGAGGTACTGCCTCAAATCACAAAATAAATCACAAGCTTTCCTTATATCAGCGAGGGAGCCTTTACATTTAGTTTTGAAAATCATTTTTCCCAAAATAGCATCCTGCGTTTTAGCCCACCTTATCACACCGTATGGCTTCTAGTAGTTCCCCTACTAGCTACGCGTATCAAGCCCACCTTATCTCACCGCATGCGTTTCAACACATGGATCTTATACCACCGCATGTGTATCAATAACACTACGTATCACAAATTGCACCTCAAGTGCCCAAAATCACAATTTGCTAGAGAAACCAAACAATAACAGATTTCACAATAAGGAGCCCACGGCTCAACCACAACGTACACTAAGTCTCAACAATAATAACCGGAAGAATAACTCAAAGAAGGATATTTCAAAACTTAACACTGTGCCTCGATAGGAATCACGGCCTTTGCAACTCATTTCCAATTTCAACAACAAGATATTTCAAGGAATAGCAATTTCAATTAAGAATTCAATAGTTAAATAGTTAATACGAAATAAGAAAACAAGAATTTCAACTAAACAATTAGAGCAATTAGCAAGTAAGATAGAGGACAAGTAGACATGTGAAATTAGACAAAATATGATGACTATAACATGTTAAAGTAACTGAATTAAAGCATGAAGGGAATCTACATAGCTAAAAATTGGTAATTTCAACATTTAGCTCGTGGTACACACTCGTCATCTTGCTTACATGGCTTTCACATATCACAATTATCACAACAACACCAAATCCTAAGGGTAAATTCTTCCATACAAGGTTAGGCAAGTCACTTACCTCGAACCACGCTAAATCAATCCACTAGAAAGCCTTTCCCTCGATTTTCCAACTCCGAAAAGCTCGAACCTAGCCAAAAAAATTTCATACTATAAATATAACTATAGGAAACTAATTCAAACAATGAAATTACGACCTTTGCAAAAAATTAAAAAATCGACCCAAAAAGTCAACCCTGGCACGCGTCTCGGAACCCAACTAAAATTACAAAATCCGAACACCCATCTAATATCGAGTTTGATCACACAAGAATTATTCAAATCCGACCTCATTTGCCTTTCAAAACTCAAAAACTGAATCTAAGAAGTTCTACCACTTTTTCCCAAATTTTCCAACTCCAATCCCTAATTACATAATAAAAACAATGATACATTCAAGTAATTTAACCAAAATCGAGTTATGAATTCTTACCCCAATGGTCTCTCTGAAAATCTCTCGAAATGCAATCTCTCTAAGTCTAAATTATGAAATATGAAATAAACCCTCAATTTCAAACTTAAGTTCTGCTGCCCAGCGATTTACACATCGCGGTCGCGGAATTTCCTTTGTGATCGCGAAGAAAAAAACAAGGCTGCCCCCAAAATGGCCTTCGCAAATGCGGTTTTCTCCACGTGAATACTGATAACTGATACACAGATCTACATGATCAAAGATATGCTCACACGATCGCAAAGAACAACTTCGCGTGACCCTGCTGCCTCAATTCCTTATAAGCGAACGCGGTCCTCTCCGCATTCGCAAAATACAAGTTTCACCACTTCAGCGATTGCGTCCCTCTCTCTGCGAACACGAAGAGAAAAAACCAATAGTACACAAAAATCCTTTCGCAATTGCGGACCAAACTTCGCGATCGCATTGAAGGAAACCAGACCCGAGAAAAACCAGTAACTTTGGTTATTCCTAAATGATCCGAAATGCGCTGAATATGGTTCGAATCACACCCGAGGCCTCCCAGACCTCAACCAAGCATACAATCAAGTCGTAAAACATCATTCGAACATGCCCAAAGCGTCAAATCACATCAAACAACACAAATTCTATGAATCGCAATCCATATTCAAGCCTATGAACTATGAACTTCCAAAATCCGAAACCAAATGCCGAATCATACCAAAATACCTCCGATTGACTCAAAATTTTGCACACAAGTCATAAATGATATCACAGATCTACTCCAACTTCCGAAATCAAGATCCGACCCCAATACTAATAAAGTCAACTCCTGGTCAAATTTTCCAAAATCTTCCGTTTTCCAACTTTCGCTAATTCATGCCAAAATGACGTACGGACCTCCAAATCAACATCCGGACACGCTCCTAAGACCAAATTTACTATGCGGTGCTATTGATACCGTCAGAACTCCATTCCAGGGTCGTCTTCACCAAAGTCAAACTACGGTCAACTCTAACAAATTAAACCTCTAACTTAGGGACTTTGTGTCCCATTTCACACCAAAAATTTTCCGAAACTAAACTCAAACACCCCTGCAAGTGACGTAACCACAATATAACACAGAGAGGCAATGAATAAGGGATCAGGCTAATATACGCAAAACGACCGACCGGGTCGTTACAACAACAAAGCAAATAAACTAGTAAAGTAGCAACCAAGTCAATATGACGACAATTTAAAGTAAGGTAAAATTTCACCAAACCTTAACCACTTACAATATTTCAATAAATTAAATTGAAACGCTCAAGTTTATGTGCAAACCTTGGAGCTTTAGTGTTTCTAAAGCTCAAACGACATCAAGGGATTTAAGATCTTCTAAGCTAAGAAAAGAGCGATATTTCCTAAGGTGTGCTCCTTAGCTTGAACGAATGTCTCATGTACTTAAACACGTAATCAACACTCACTTATGGTCTGAAATTTAAAGATGTTTAAACCAAATCATGATGAATATCAAAATGGGGACTAAATGGGTCACAACTATTTTACTAAAAATCTGGCAGCAACTCTGCCCCCTTTTGACATAGTAGACAGCAGAACTGACCATTTTGGTTTTCATAACAATTATAGATCTATACGTATCTTTTTACAGATATTTGAAGCACTACAGTCTGAGTTTTAGAAAAAATGTTATGCTCAAAATACTAATTGCTGGCCAGTTCAAAAACGGGATTAAATCTCTTACTTTCAAAATCTCAAATTCTCTAACAACAAACTTAATAATTTCACCAAAATATGTTGAACAAGAAGCTTGCCATAAGTTTGAGAGAGTTTCTCCATAAATCCAAACCTAGGGTTTCAACTAAGCTTAACCCATCTTGATTCTTGAAGATAACATTCCAACATATATTCAAAAGATAATGTAACCAAATGTGATCTTGATGGTAGTGGGAGAATGGTACTTGTGTAGATTAAGAGTTCTCCAATAAAAGGGCTAGAAGAAGAAGAAGAAGAAGAAGAAGAAAAATTCTTATGAGAGAGAGACAGATATGTTGATAATAAAGGGGTAGAAGATAGATATGATTTTTATCAATTGGGTCAAAACAAATAAATTTCAGGATCAATAAGGTAGAAAAATTTAATTTAAGAAAAGTGATAAAAATTAGCAATAAAAACAAGATCACATAAATGCACATAATTTATTTATAAAATTCATGGTGTTACATCCCTCATCTTTGAAAAGACATACTCTATGTACCATATGAGGAGAAAAAACTTGGAGGAGGCCAAAGCTCGCATTATTGATATTGATGATGAGATTACCAAGGCCCGAGCGCTGGAGTTAACTGCTCGAGAACATCTCCTGGCTCAGCCCGACGCAATTGATTTTTCAAGTACAGGCACCGAATATTCGGGGATCGAGGAGGAATTGGAAGAGGATGCTAATGAGGGCCAAGATGCTACACCGGCAGCAGA
>MCJB01000133.1:20206-38688 GCA_002018475.1 Nicotiana obtusifolia
CGGGTGGCAATGAAGTTTAGATTTTTTTTTCCTTTTGTTGTTCTCCCTTTTGTACCAAAAACCCCATATAATTGATTTAGTACCAATTGGGAATCACATTTGATTTCAATGACCTTGGAGCCAAGTCCCGGGCCAGTTCAAGCCCTGCAATTAAAACCTCATACTCGGCTTCGTTGTTACTCAACGGAACAGTTTGTATGCCCCTGCCTCAAGGTTTGCCCCAAGGCGTGATTAGGACCACCCCGATTCCGGACCCTTAAACATTGGAAGCTCCCTCCGTGAACAAGATCCAAAATCCTAATGTCGTTTCCGACACCATCACAGCTTTTGTAGCCAAAGGCAATAACCCAGGACTGAAATCGGCCACAAAGTTGGCAAAACATGTGATTTGATCGCAGTCATGTGCTTATATTCAATATCAAATGAACTAATTTCAACTGCCCATTTGGACAATCGACCCGACAACTCAGGTTTGTGAAGGACATTCCGCAAGGGAAAGGTTGTCACAACGGCTATCAGGTGACAGTGTAAATAAGGCCTAACCTTTCGAGAGGCAACTACCAGATCTAAGGCCATCTTTTTGAGGTGCGGATAACAAGTTTCCGCTCCTGACCAAATTTTTCTAACATAATAGACAGGAGATTGCGTACCTTCGTCCTCCCGGACTAGACGGTGCTTACCGCTACCTCTGAGACCGCTAAGTATATTAGCAATTATTCGTCTTCCCCCGCATCAGATAGTAGTGGAGGGCTTGATAGATAATGTTTCAAGTCTATTAAGGCCTATTGGCATTTTGGAGTCCATTCGAAATTGTTCTTCTTCTTCAGAAGTGAGAAGAAGTGATGAATTGTTTTTGAAGATCGAGAGATGAACCTGCTTAGAGCAGCCAATCTTCCGGTTAGCATTTGACTTCTTTCATACTTGTCACCTAGTCTGGGATGTACTCTATGGCTTTGATCTTATTAGGATTTACCTCAATTCCCCTTTGTGAAACCAAAAAACCCTAGAACTTACCGGAGCTAACCTCGAACATGCATTTTTCGGGGTTTGAGTTTCATGTTGTACTTCCTCAAGATACTGAAGGTTTCCTGGAGGTGTTCCAAATGGACACCTATATTTAATTGGCCAACATGTCATCTATGTATACTTCCATTGTTTTACGTACTTGTTTCTCGAATCATATTGTTCACAAGCCTCTGATAAGTGGCTCCAGCGTTTTTGAACCCGTAGGGCATCACATTATAGCAATATGTGCCAAAGTTCGTAATGACCGAAGGTTTTTTCTTGATCCTCCGTGTTCAACTTAATATAATTATACCTGGAATAGGCATCGAGGAAACTCATTAACTCGTGCTTGGCCGTTGCATCAATCATTTGATCGATGTTCGGCAGTGGGAACGAGTCTTTTGGGCACGCCTTCTGCAAGTCTTTATAATCTACACACATTCGACATTTGTTATTCTTTTTTGGAACTACAACTACATTACATAGCCAGTGGGGATACTTTACCTCTCAGATTGTACCGATGTCAAGTAGCTGAGTTACCTCTTCTTTAACAAACATGTTTCTGACCTCGGCAATCGAGCGCTTCTTCTGCCTTACCGGTGGAACGTTCGAGTCCAGGCTTAGCTTGTGCATGGCCACCTCTAGTAGGATACCTTTCATGTCCGTGTGCGACCATGCGAAACAATCAACGTTAGTTTCAAGGAAATTAATAAACTTTGATCTGAGCTCGGGGTTAAGTCCTGTCCCCAAATGAAATTTTATCTCTAGGAATTTCTTGAACAAAGCCACTTGTTTGAGTTCTTCTACCGTAGAATTGGTCGTGTCTGTCTCTTCCGGTACCTGAAAGTATCTCGGTACTTAGTGGATTCCGATGACTCCTCTCCTTTATCATCTTCGCTTGGCTCGGGAGCATGCTCCAGTTCCTGTAATTGCTATTTTTCGAGTTCCTTCCCTTTGCTGCTGGAAATCGATACTGCATTCATTTCTCTCGTTGCCGGCTAGTCTCCTTTTATTTTCTTAATTCCCTCCGGGGTCAGGAATTTCAGCAGTTGGTGATATACTGATGGTACAACCTTCATCTCATGTAACCATGGTCTGCTGAGGATTATGTTGTAGCCCATGTCACCGTCTATCACCTAAAATAAGGTGGTCTTCAAGACCCCTTCGGCATTCGTAGGCAGCAGGATCTACCCTCGGGTTGTCACACTCACCAAATTGAACCCGACGAGGAGTTCTATTGCCGGAATGATACTTCTGATTAATTTGGCTTGCTATTTTGAGGAAAAACACTTGTGAACGGTTGGATAATCTTTGGTTCGATGGCAAGCTTCATTTCCTGTTAGGAACTTTGCCATCGAGCCAAAGATTATCTAACCATCCCATAGTGGCTTGTTGTTTCAATGCCTGGTTATTTAAAGGTCTTACTTTGTTGATGATGCCCCTTCGTAGCATGCTTTCCATTGATGCCTCATTAAAACCTTGCTAGAAAAATCCAATTGGGACAAAAACTGGTTGAAAGGAAAAAGCATGCAACACATACTTTCAGTATAACTAGGATCCATCAGCGGTAATACCTTTTGAGGTGATTCACGTTCTAGTTGCTTAGCAATTTGACTCCATCTTGATTCTCCAATTCGTATGATCCCTTACCGGTGACAGCTAAAACCTGGTGCAGACCTTCCCACGTCGAACCCACCTTTCCAACATTGTTCTCTCGAGTGTTTGGAGTCACTTTCCTCAAAACCAAGTCTCCTACTTTAAAGTAATAGAGATTGGCCCTTCGGTTATAGTATCTTTCAATCCTTTGTTTCTGAGCCAACATTCCAATGTGTGCCATGTCCCTGCATTCATCAAGCAATTCCAGCTTGACCACCAATGCCTCATTATTTGTTTCCTCGTCAATTCAAAAGTATCGTATGGTCGGTTCTCCTACTTCTATCGAGATCAAAGCTTCTGCACCGTATGCGAGGGAGAAATGTGTCTCTCTCGTGCTTGATTTTGCCTTCGTCCGGTACGCCCATAGCACGCCCAATAACTCTTCCTGCCACTTGCCTTTGGCTGCTTCTAACCTCTTTTTGAGGTTTTGAATAACACCTTATTAGTTGATTCGGCCTGCCTATTAGCGCTCAGATGGTATGTTGAAGATGTAATATTCTCAATCTTCATGTCTTCGAGAAATTTTGTGACTTTGGAGCCTATGATTTGTGGCCCGTTATCATAGGCAATCTCCTTCGGTATTCTGAACCGGCAAATTATGTCCGCAGGAAGTCAACCACTTCGCACTCACCGATCATTTGGTTAGGACCTGCTTCAACTCATTTAGTGAAGTAGTCAGTTAAATTTAAAAGAAATCTTACCTTCCCAGGGCCCGGTAGTAGCGGACCAACTATATTTATTCCCCATATCATGAATGGCCATAGGGATAGTACCAAATGCAAGAGTTCTGCCGGTTGGTTTACCAACTGTGCATGGCGCTGACACTAGGCACATTTCTAAATGAATGCCTTTGCATCTTGTTCCATTCGTGGCCAGTAATATTATAACGACCCAACCGGTCATTTTGAGCACTAGCATGTCGTTCGGCGGTTTGAGGCCTTGAGTAACTTCACTTCAGGTATTATGACTTGTCCGTGTGGTCGGTTTTGATTTTTGGAAAGTTTGGAGTTGATTTTGAAAGAAAATTCTCAATCTGAAAGCTTTAAGTGGAAAGAGTTGACCAAGTTTTGACTTTTGAGTAAACGACCTAGGAATCGGGATTGGAAGGTTCCAATAGGTTCATATGAATATTTTGGACTTGGGCGTATGTTGGGGTTAAGTATCGCATGGTCCGTGAGCATTCGATGCTTATTGTGGAAAGCTGGTATTTAGAAGGTTTTAGAATTTTCGAAATTTTATTTAAAGTGGTCTTTGGTGTTATTGTTGTCCGTTTGGGATTCCGAGCCTTGGAATAGGTTTGTATTTTCATTTGTGACTTGTACGCAAAATTTGGCGTCATTCTGAAATATTTAAGTGTGATTCGGACGCATTCGGCGAAGGATGAAGGTTTGAAAGTTAAGAGAGCTTAAGAAATTGAGTTTGATCGTTAATTCTTTATTTCAATGTTGTGACGAGTGCAAAACACACACTTAAATATACTCGTTAGTCGAATATAGTATAATATAATATCGTATCCACATATATTGGAGTTAAACAGTATTTTCGTAGCTTATAGCTTGATTGTTATCCAAGATGATTAAGAATTGAGATTTATGTCATTTAAAACTAAAATTAACCAAGTGTCTAAAGATAATTGATTAATGACACTCGAACAAAAGTAAGCAAAGAATATATCAACGGGAGAAAATAGGGATCGATTAGATAGGTACAAGATAAATGTCTGGAATTTAAATCTAGTTAATTCACTTCTAACGTTCAAGCGAGTCTCTCGAATTCACTCAATTATTAGTTCAAACGTTTAGTAGAAACTCTTCTCTCGATTAAGTCTCAACCTCACAATATGAACCAATTTAAGCTCCGTGAAGATATGCAAGCATTCATAGTGGATCGGCCTTTAGGAGAACCTCTCTCGATTATCCTCCTAACTAGGTTTAACAATAATTCAACTAGCCTCTTTCTATTACTAAGAAGAATTAATGAACTCAACTAACAAGATAATGCAACGATATCACAAGTCCTCTCCCAATTACATGAACATGTGAATGTACATGCAACACTTAGATCATCCAAAATGATTCAATACATAAAAACTAGAGTTATAATCCACAAACAAATATCAATACACTAAATCTATCAAACCCTAAAGAGAAATACTCCATAGATATGAAGTAATTCATCACAAATATGTTTAAAATAAAGAAAACATAAAACGATCCAAACTCTTGTCTTGAGTGAGGATTGAATGATGAATTCCTTGTGCTTTTGCTTCTCCCCCTCTCCTTAGCCTCCTTAGGTCTTAGATGTGTCAAAAGTCCAAACAAATACCATTTTTTTCATGTATATATACCAAGTAGGGTCGGGCCCAATTGAAAAAATATTTTCCTACGCGAACTAGGACAACTTCCGGAACTGGATGTGCACGGCCGCACACCTGGAGGTGTGCTCGCGCATATTGCCGCGCACTTGGATAGTGTTCTGCCTCCCTTGCACGCCCAGTGCGTGCTCGTGCGCCTGGGTTGCCTCCTTATTGATTCTTCGTTTCTCTCGTTAAATGCACTATTGTCCGTTGATCCCCGAAAATGATCCCAACTTAATCCTTGGGCTTTTACTCAGACTTCAAAGCTCCAAAAGAGCTTGAATTCATTCCATAACATCTACGTAGCTTGGAATCACTCCTACAGAGCATAAAACACACAATTAGTCCAAAACACTAGCTATTAAAGCTCAAACTCAATTAAAGTACAGTAAATTAGAGTGCAATAGGCAACTAAAACATGAGATTATAGCCTACTGTCACCCCACACTTTAACCATTGCTTGTCCTCGAGCAATCAAACTACACTTTAAAAAGAGACGAATTCTTTAAACAACTATCTTAACCCATCATACAAAAAATATTTAAAATAGACTAAGCACAATAGTGTAACATCCTAGTCTGATTTGACTCACACATACCAAGCGTTATTCATAACTCACTCACTTACTCTAACACAGAGGTCAATGACATTACGTTTCCTACACGAATCAAATGCCCTCACACAACAATAGAGAGTAGTTCCACTCAAAATAAAATTAAGAACAATTAGGAACTTCAAATAGAAAGAATTTGCTCACTCTCAGAAACAACATTCATATGCCACAAAAGATGAACCATAGGCTTGCCCGTAATGTACTACTCTTCTAATTCGAGCTCATTCAGTCAAGGATACAGTAGGACTTTCATTGGTTGTAATGTAGGCTGCGGGACAGGTATGATACATTTAGATATAAGAGTGACTATACCTCCCTAAGCACTTTAATAATACACTTTACCTTCCAAACCCCATACTTATGTCAAACCATAACTCCACCTTCACATCAATACATTTTAACTCCCTACTTCTTTAAGCACAATTACATCAAGAGTTACCACTATCAAGGAGTATATTTTCTTCACAACAATACAACTACATAGTTTTTCTTTTCTTATTCAATTCAAGTAACACTTGCTTTTTCAACACAGTGCACCTTTCTCCTTATTTCATTAGTTCCACTCAGAAGCTAAACAACCTCCCCACACTTCAACATTTACATAGTTCATAACAATTTCCATTGCTCATGAGAGGTATAAGGTTCAAATAGATTGTCAATTCAAACAAATGGGTAAGGCTTGTAATGTGGTTGTCAAAGAAACAAGATTACAGGCTCAACGGGGTTAACTAAGATACATAACAATTAGGTGGGTAAAAGCATATAATTGGCTCAAGAAAGAAATGCCAATGTCACTTCCAAGACTACATAAAACTACTATTTTGCTTTGCAAACACACAAGGCAAGTTCTAAACATCAAATGCAATGCACAGAATAACACAAAACCTCACACCCACATGGCACATAACTCACTGAGGATCAGACCATCAAGACACTCTAGTCAAAGTAGTTAAGCAAAGTTAAGATCATACAATTTAAGGTATTTACACTAGAATAAAAAATTGAGCCTTAATGTCACAACTAAAGCACTCACTATTCTCAAGGTATAATAAAGTGAAGTGATATTGACTTCAATTCAGCTCTCAACACAAGGCTTCCTATTCCTAACCAAAAAATAAAAACTAACAACAACCGGTTCAATTAAAACTCTTGGAAAAGAACCGCGGCACTAAGAAAAACCGAGGGTGAATTAATACACTACCTAATAAGAGAAAATCTTTTTTTCTTTTTCTTTCGACTTTAGTCCATCACGAAACCCGTCGAATGATATCCATCGTCGGGAAAAATCAAGAAATTTTAATATTTTTTTTCTTCAAATTTTTTTTCTAACTATTAAAAAGCAAAAACAAACTAAAACTAATATACATACAACATACAAATATCCCCCAACCCACATTTTAACTTATAGCATGTCCCCATGACATAATTAAAAAGCATAAGGTAGAGGAAACTTCCCTGAATCTCTAGTCGGGGTTTGACTCAAAGTCGGGCTCCATTCTTCTCGCCTAAACTAGTGCACACATCCATGCAGATAGCTTTTTCTCAACCTTCTTGGGATACACCCCACACTTATCTTGTTCACTAACCGCAGCCTTTTCTTTTGAACTTTTCACCTTCCACTCAACACTTGCAGCTGGCTTCTCCTTTTTTGCCCCCGTCTCTACATTCATCTCGAAAGTCACTATCTCCTCACCCACACTAAGCATGAGTTTTCTATCATGTATGTTAATATTGCTCTACCTATCTCTATGAATGGTCTTCTTAGGATGAGGGGGACCTCCTTATTCTCCTCCATCTTCACTACTATAAAGTCTACAGGAAATATAAACTTATGTACCCAAACTAAGACATCTTCCATTGTCCCCTAAGGTATGATAGTTTTTTGGTCTATCGGCTGCAAAGATATTGGTGCAGACCATACCTCTCCAATCTCATTCTCCAGCTTCTTGTAAATAGACAAAGGCATTAAATTAATTGAGGCACCAGAATCACATAAAGACTTATCAAAAATTAAGAGTGCCTAACAAGCAAGGTATAGTAAAACTCCCTGGATCTCCACCTTTTGTGGGAGTTTGTTATGCAAGATAGCACTGCAATGCTCAGTGAGCTTGACTACTGAGGTCTCTTCTATCTTCCTCTTCTTTGTGAGGATCTCCTTCAAGAATTTGGCATAAGCTGACATTTGTGAGAGCACTTCTGTGAATGGCAAATTTACATTAACTTGCTTCAGCATATCCAGAAATCTTTCAAACTGCTTATCCAGCTTTTCTCTATATAGCTTTTAGGGAAAAGGTAGAGCAGTCATGTGCTCACTCTCATTTATTGCCTCTCTTTTCGAAGTCTCCTCCTTCTTCTTTTTTTCAGCTCCCTTCTTGCCTTCTTCTTTTTATCAACTTCATTTTCAACTTCTCCTCACTTTCATTTTCAGGTATGTACCCCCTCTTTTTGGACTAGAGTGGGATCTTTCAACACTTGCCCGCTTCTGAAGGTCACAACATTCACTATTTCTTAGGGGTTTCTTTCAGTATCAGTTGGCAGAGTACCTGGGATTCTCTCAGACAATACAGTTGCAATTTGCCCCACTTACTTGTCCAAGTTACGCAACTCTGTGCCAAGTTCTTTGATAGCTGCACCATGAGCATCTAATCTCTCATTTATCTTGACAATGGACTTCATCAGATCTTCTAGCCCAGATTGATTGGATTGTTGAGGTTGGAGCTGCTACCTTTGCTGATTTTGGAAGCCTGATGCTCCTTATCCCTGGAATCTGGAGTTATTTTGTTGCCATGCATTTGCAGTACCCCCAGGTGAACTCCACGAAAAACCGGGGTGCTTCTGACTCATTGCATTGAAGTTATAATTCCCTACAGCATTTACTTCCTCAATTTAGCATCAACTTGGTGAACACCAGTTGATCTTCTTCTTTCAGCAATCTCAGAGGGCCACTAATTTGCATCTTCCGATAACTTATCTAGAATTGTGACTATCTCATCTGGAGTCTTTTTCATCAATGGGCCTCCAGCTGCATTGCTCAATGTTCTGCGTGCGGCTGGTGTCAATCCATCCCAAAACTCCTAGAGTTGCATCCAGAGTTCAATCCTACTATGTTGACACTTTCGCACATTCTCCTTAAACCTCTCCCAAGCTTCAAACATAGTTTCGGTCTCGTTCTGGCAAAAGTTATGGATTTCTCTTCTAAACTTGCCCGTCTTAGCTGATTAGAAATATTTATCAAGAAATTTTCTGGTCATCGCATCCCATGTTCTAATCGATCCATTAGGCAAGCTTTGTAGCCAGTGCTTTGCATCATCCTTGAGTGTGAAGGGGAACGCCTTTAAGTAGACTGCATCTTGTGACATACCATTATATTGAAAGGTGCTCACAGTCTCCTCAAAGTCCATCATATGATTGTTTGGATCTTTGTTCATCTTTCCTCTGAAGACACAACTGTTTTGAAGAGTTTGAAGCAATCCCTGCTTCAACTCAAAATTGCTAGCTGCAATAGGAGGTGGTCTTACACTTGATAAGCCTTGGTTGTGGACCGGACAAGCATAATCACCAAGTGGTCTCTTAGCACGGGGAGCTATATTTTCGAACTGGTCTACAGCCAAAGGTTGATTCTGAGCCATTCTCCGAGCTCTCTCTTCTTCATAGATTATCTATGCATCTCTAATAGCCTTTTCCTCAGCATCCCTTGTAGCT
Organism: Nicotiana obtusifolia; assembly: GCA_002018475.1. NCBI lineage: Eukaryota > Viridiplantae > Streptophyta > Magnoliopsida > Solanales > Solanaceae > Nicotiana > Nicotiana obtusifolia. Next base: position 29,539 of record MCJB01000133.1, read on the forward strand.
TTCTCTCATCGTTGGACTGCCTCTCGTGCAGCCAAATCTACATTATCATCATCTCCATCCATATTCTCTTTGGTTGAGGATTGCCTAACCATTTTTATATTCTCGAGGAGATTTCTTTCCTTCCTCAACTGTCGCAGCTATTTTTATATATTTGGGTCATAAGGTAGCAATCTTTCCTAGAGGACTGAGTCTTGCACCACTCTTACCTATAGCCTGCGCACAGTTAAAAAAACACCAAACATTAAAAGAGAAAAAATAAAAGAAAAAGAAAAATTCCTAAATTAGCACTACAGACTATTTCCAACACTATCGATTGCCAATCCCAACGATGCCAAAATTTGACGAGTGCAAAACACCCACTTAAATATGCTCGCTAGTCGAATATAGTATAATACAATACAGTATCCATAGAGATTGGAGTTAAATAGTATTTTCGTAGTTTATAGCTTGATTGCTATCCAAGATGATTAAGAATTGAGATTTATGTCACTTAAAACTAAAATTAACTAAGTATCTAAAGCTCATTGACGAATGACACTCGAACAAAAGTAAGCAAAGAATATATCAATGGGAGAAAATAGGGATTGATTGGATAGGTGCAAGATAAATGTCTAGGATTTAACTCTAGTTAATTCACTTCTAATTTTCAAGTGAGTCTCTCGAATTCACTCAATTATTAGTTCAAATTTTTAGTAAAAACTCCTCTCTCAATTAAGTCTCAACCTCACAATATGAACCAATTTAAGCTCAGTGAAGATATCCAAGCATTCGTAGTGGATTGGTCTTTAGGAGAACCTCTCTTGATTATCCTCCTAACTAGGTTTAACAATAATTCAACTAGCCTCTTTCGATTACTAAGAAGAATTAATGAACTAAACCAACAAGATAAGGCAACGATATCACAAGTCATGCCTCTCTTGATTACATTAACATGTGAATACAAATGCAACAATTAAATCACTCGAAACGATTCAATACATAAAAACTAGAGTTACAATCCACAAACAAATATCAATACACCAAATCCATCATACCCTAAAGAGAACTACTCCATATATATGGAATAATTCATCATAAATATGTTTAAAATAAAGAAAAACATACAACGATCCAAACTCTTGTCTTGAGTGAGGATTGAATGATGAATTCCTTGTGCCTTTGTTTCTCCCCTTTCTCCTTAGCCTCCTTAGGTCTTAGATGTGTCAACAATCCAGAAAATACCATTTTTTCATGTATATATACCAAGTAGGGTCGGGCCCAATCGAAAGCACCTTTTCCTACACGAACTAGAACAACTTCCGGAACTGGACGTGCGTGGTCGCGCACCTGGAGGTGTGCTCGTGCATATGGCCACGCATTTTGGACTGTGTTCTGCCTCCCTTGCACGCCCAGTGTGCATCCGCGCACCTGGGTTGCTTCCTTACCGATTCTTCGTTTCTCTCGTTAAATGCATTATTGTCCGTTGATCCCCGAACACGAACCCAACTTAATCCTTGGGCTTTTACTCAAACTTCAAAGCTCCAAAATAGCTTGAATTCATTCCATAACATCTACATAGCTTGGAATCACTCCTGTAAAGCATAAAACACACAATTAGTCCAAAACACTAGCAAAATTAAAGCTAAAACTCAATTAAAGTACAGTAAATAAGTGCAATAGGCAACTAAAACATGAGATTATAGCCTACCATCAACACCCCACACTTAAACCATTGCTCGTCCTCGAGCAATCAAACTACACTTTATAAAGACACAACTTCTTTAAACAACTCTCCTAACCCATCATACCAAAAATATTTAAAATAGACTAACCACAATAGTGTAACATCCTAGCCTCAAGATTTGACTCACACGTACCACGCATATGAACTTTTTATGTTTCGAGCGTTTGAACAAGTTTACATAGGATATATAAACTTGTTAGAATGATTGGATGAGGTTCCTCGGACCTCGGGTGATTTTTGGGGTGGTTCCGAACTACTTTTAGACCATTTTCAAATGTTGTTATCTGGTGCCAAGGGTGCTCTTCACGATTGCGGAGGTGTAGGTCACGATCACGAAGAGAAATGTGTATTCCAGGCCTTTTTGAATCTCGATCGTGGAAGTCTGGGTCGCTCGTAATCATGAAGGATTTTCTGTTGTTAGTAGTCTGACTTCGGGAGCTTATGTCTGTGAAAAAGAAAATATAATTTGTACATCGCGATCACGGGATTTTGGTTGCGATCGCGATGAAAGAAACAACGCTGGAACTTTTGTTAACTGAGATCGCATGGCTAATGACCGCAATCGCGAAGAAGGAGGCATGGCAGGTGTATTAAACATCTAATTTAGGAATTTTGAGCTCATTTCTTCATTTTTAAGTTCTTGGACCATGTGAGGCGATTTGGGGTGATTCTTGAAGATCATTTTTGCTATATATAGTAACGTAAGTTATTCCTACTTGTTTCGAGTTAAATATACGGGTTATATATATATATATATATATATATATATATATATATATATATATATGGAATTTGATAGAAATTGTGGAATTTTTGGAAGAAAACTTTAAAATGGTATTTTCGAATTTTAACCATGAAATTGGACATGGAATTAGGAATAAATTATATATTTGAGTTTGTGGTGTTATAGGTAATGTTTATCTTCAAAAAAATTTGGAACCCGGGCGCGTGGGCCCGGGGGTTGACTTTTCGAGCATTGTTGGGAATTGTTATAAATTGTTAAATTATGAGTATTAGAGTATATTTTTATTGTTTTGCATGTTGTTTGACTAGTTTCGGATCGATGCACATTGGTTTGGGGTGTTAGAGAGGCGTTGGTGCCAGTTATGGAACTTTGGAGCGAGGTAAGTCTCCTGTCGAACCTCGTGAGGGAAATTTACCCTGTAGGTGCTATACTTATTACATGCTACATGTTATGGGAGCTACGCACGTATGAGGTGACTAGTGTCCGTGCGTATGCTAGAGTTCCTCATAATGTCCAGGTAGACTTAGATTCACGCCATGCTTTAATTGTATTAATTGAGTTATTCTTGCCAGTTTAATTACTTTAATTCGCATTATGACCTGAGACTAGACTCGCTATGTTAGATATTTGACGAGCTACTTGACTATCCGTAAGAATTGTACTTCTCTTTCGGATTTCTCCCGCATTGTGCGTATTCATCAGAAAGTTCTCTTGAATTCCCTAACTCACACGTATATTCGAGAGTGGAGTCATATACCCGTAAAAGCTTCACACTCTTATTGGATCGGGTCATTTGCCTCGGCAAGATATTGTAACACACTCTTATAAGATCGGGCCGTTCGCCTCAGCTGGATATTGTACCACACTCTTATGGGATCGAGCCGTTCACCTCAGCAGCATATTGTAACAAACTCTTATTTGATCAGGCCGTTCGCATAGGCAACATCACATATCATATTTGTTACAACCCATATTTGCATAAGTTAGCTTACGCTGTAAGTTAGTCTACGTAGGTCCGAGAAGAGATTATCTTTTAGATGATAAGAATTTAGTCCTATTGGTCTTAAATGATACAGGGGTGTATAGGAGTGGTTAACAAGTACTAGAAGTTAAACGAATCAAGGATGTTGTAACTCGTATATTTGGGTAAATCTAGAGGTGATTAATATTACCAAGAGGTTATGTTTTATGGTATTTGAATCATGTAATACCTGTTTCATAAGTCTTGAAGTCAAACGAGTTATGAAACAAAAGTCGACAAAAGTTGTCGCAACTTACGTTCATAATTTTACTCATACTTTAGGTCAAATGTCAATAAGCTTTTCTATCCAATTTACTTGGAATTACGGGGTGATATACCCACCAAATTGAAGATCTATGAGTCTAGTTTTCAATAAATTACACTGTTTGTTGATACGATCGCAGAATTGGGAGATATTCGCGTTTTCGCGAGACTGCGCCATGCAGCTCTCTATGGGCCCCACATAGGCAGTTAAGACTTGTAGATATATATAACACGCCTCAACCCCGTTTTAAGTCATTATTTTTCAGTATATTCAGACCTTATAACACTAAGAACACTCTCTCAAGGCTCTCTCATGATCCAAGACCAAAACAAAGGGCAAACAACACAAATCAAGTGTGGGGAATGTCGTGGCGCTAGTAAGTTTCTTGTTCTTCTTGTTGTTGCTCATTTTTGTGTTGTTCCAGCTCGTGTGGGAGGTTTTTTTAAGTTGTTTATGTTCTGTAAAATACTCCCTCAAGTTTTAATATCAACCCAAGGTGATTTCAAGCCTTCTAAAGTGATTCTAGTGCCGAAAAATCCTAATTGATTGCTAGCTTCGCTCCCTTGTTCTTGTGGCAGCATTGGAGGGATATTTCGTGGTCAATTAAGGACAAATTGGAGTTGTTCATCCTGTTTAAAGGTAAGGAACCTCTTACCCTACATGTATTTAAGATTATCCAAGTTACGGCTAAGTCGTTGAAGCTAGAACTTGTGAGATGTATGTCGGCAGGCTTGCTAGTATGTTCTTGGTTGGTGGACTATTTCAGGAGGCTCAATATGATTGTTATTGATGTTTTTTGGGCTGTTTGGTGATTTTTTTAACTTGTGGGAAGTCATGTAAATAGGGGAGGTGCTGTCCGTTTCATCGTAAAATAGGTTACGGTTGATACATAATAGTTACGACGCTTAAACGATAACGATAGTGTCATTTCTCTTATTGTAGACTAAGGAGTCGTGGCATTTTCATAGCTTGAGATTGGGCAGTATATACAAGGTATTTGAGGCTACCCCTTTCCTTCTTTTGCACGACTTCGATTGTGCGTAATGTAATGAACGAGCTTCTAAAGATACTCCACTCTTAGAGGCTAGCTGTACTTACATTGTTCCCTTCTTATGGAACGATTGATGTTGATGTTACTTCTCTTATTCTTATGTTATCATTGTTGTTGGCACTTCCTGATTCTTATAAGATTCTTGATGAGGATTTAGTCCTAATAAACGTGTACGGAGGATATCGACCTTACGTCACTCCAAAAGGTTCAAATTGTGATTCCAATGAGTCCAGCACGCATCATATATATGTATCTATTCTACTCTACCGAGCCGTGCTATAGTCGGCCGAGTACGGCACCTATTGTGCAACCACAGATCAGTTGGGTTTTACCGAGCTCCACGTGGCCGAGTACGATTCTACCGAGCCTTATGATGGCCGGGTACGTTTCTACCGATCCTATTAGGGCCGGGTATGATATGATGATAATGATGCCCACAGAGGCGTATGTTTTAGAAGTTTATGTTTTAGAAGTATATATATATATATATATATTTATATATATATATATATATATATATATGCATTCATGTCAGTAGCCCTCAGAGGTACCTAGATGTTACAGGTTGTATATTCTCTATCCCTTTTTACATTATTGTTCTTACTTATGCTTTCCTGCCTTACATACTCAGTACTTTATTTCTAGTGACTTTCTTTCATTTGTGGACGCTGCATGTCATGCTGCAGGTCCGAATAGATAGGTAGGCGAAGCTCCCCCACCATAGTAGGCTGCCCAGATCAGCGGTTATTGGCGAGATCCCTTCTCCAGACTTGCTGTGGTCTTGGTATGCATTTTTGTTATAGGCGTTATGGGTATGGTGGGGCCCTGTTTAGAGGCTCATAGGCAGGTGTCGACTCATGTATAGTTGGATTGCCTTGTCGACTAATTTTTGTTGTATAGTCTCTTATGGCAGCTTGTCAGCCCGTACCTTATACGTACCTTCAGGCTAATCTTGTTGGCTCATGATGTAAGTTCATGCCATTGTCTGTCATTGTTGGTTGTTTAGGATTCATGTCTACCATTTATACTGATTTCGTAGGCACTTATAGATAATAAGAAAGGTTAGATAAAACGTGCATTGGTGCTCGGCAAGTATGGCCCGGGTGCCAGTCATGGCCCTCCGGCTTGGGGTCATGACAATATTTTTATAGGATCGGGCCGTTCGTCTTGGGATAATTATGTATCACACTCCTATAGGATCGAGTCATTTGCCTTTGCAGTTTTATGAATCACTCTTATGGGATCGGGTTGCTCGCCTCGGCAGAATTGTGCGAAATACTTGATAAGGAGTCCACGCACTCAAGAATTTCCAGACTTGAGATGTGACCGTTGATTTGGTATTGACCATTACGTATTCCATTTTAGAAGGTATCCGATAATTGAGGACTGTTGTGTTCATTGTTCAGTTGTAGACCGTATTATTGGCCTATATCTGTACTCATTGTTTACTTACCACATTTCATACTTATCTACTTTGTTATATTTGATTTACTGGACCACTAGTAAGTGTCAATGTCGACCCTTCATCACTACCTGTTCGGGGTTAGCCTATATACTTCCTGTGTACGCGTTGATTTACTTACTCATGCTGCACTTTTACACTAAATGTGCAGGATCTAACAAGTTCATTTGGTGGTCATTTGGGCGCGTAGGCGCAGCTGCTGAGGGGACTTTTTAGTGAGCTGCATTCCATGCTATGATTCGCAGCACACAGAGATTCGATGATAATTATTTACTTTATCCTGTGTGTCTTGTATTCTAGACAGATGTTGTGTTGTTATTATACTTCCTAGTAGATTCTCATGCACTTGTGACATCGGGTTTTGCAGTATTGTAGAATTTGTTAATGGTTTGCTTTACATTGACACACTATTACTTTATATTGTAATTAAATTTTACGTATCTATGATTTTTTATGCATTGATCTCTCTATCTTATAAGATTCATGATTTCAAAAATAATAAAATGACTAATTAAGTTGGTAGTTCATCGTTGGCTTGCCTAACGGTGACTTTGGACGCCATCACGACCTATATTGAGATTTGGGTCGTGACAGCTTGGTATCAGAGCACTAGGTTCACTTAGGTCTCACGAGTCATGAGCAAGTCTAGATTGCGAATCGGTACGGAGACGTCTGTACTTATCTTCGAGAGGTTGCATGGCTGTTAGGAGAACTTCCCTTCCTTGATTCCTCATTGTGCAATTTGATTTCGTTAAAGCTTATTCCTTCGGTTCCTTCCTAATTATTCGTACGCGACGTGGGGCATTTGTTATCAGTTGAGCACCTACGAGTTGTGAAGATGCTACAGATGCGGTGCAGGATGATTATCCCTGCCAATGCAGGTGGACCATTATCGTCGCCTTGTGGAGGAGTGTTGTGTCATTCCAGTCCAGTGCTGGAGTTGCGGTCGAGATTTGATATTTTTAAATTTGGTGGAATTATTGTCAATATTGTGGTGTCGTCGTACTTGATTGAATGTATTGATGCTCATCAGCATGTTGGCCTTCATTTGTTTGCCTCTGGACACGGTGTTGTGAGATGGAATGTACGAGGAAGTCTGCAGAGATAGATGTATGTTGTGACTTCAGGATTGAATCAGCGTTTCCAGTATTGATGGTTCGAGGGAGATGATCCCTGAGGTGGTCTTTGTGCTTAGGAATTTTGAATGTGACGAGAAAGGCATGATTAGAATGTAGGAAAATATGAGTAGTCGATTATTATTTTGGATGCAATACGGCTTCGAGTTTCAAACACGTTGTTAGACCTTCGGGTGATGTTAATAAATGAAGAGATTCTTACAGCTGGGGAATCAGTATGGACCCAGGGAGATTAATTCATTTCATGATGGAGGTAACTATAGCAATGATGTTGGAGGAGGTCGATATGAGGTTACACATGTGGTTTATCTCCTGCGAATAGGTTAGCGGTTGCGTGGTTTTAAGGAGGTTCCGACGAAGATTTCTACTTTCTGCCCAACATGGGATGCATGTATTACGATGCGAGCTTAGGTTGCTTGAAGAAGATGGCATAACCCCTAGGAGGTTGAGCGTGCGATGATGGCTGATAATTTGGGATGTGTTATGATTGGTGCAACAAGAGCTTGCCCAAAGTTGGGCGAGTAACGGTGCGGGATCATGGTAACTTGAAAGAAGAAGTTGTGGTGGGCTCTAGATCTAAGTGATTGTAGTGTGAAGGTAAGTGGGGGAGCCCACCATCTATGATTGGGTCACGTTCTTGTGTGTCTGTGCACTTTCTGATCATCGGCGCATTGGTAGATAAGCTATGACCAAGAGAAGAAAAAACATCAAGGGTATTTTGGGCAAGGAATTTGACGTATATATGCTATATTTCACCTTATAGATTCATGCGCAGATGTTGGCGATGACTCAAAATTTATCCTTCTTGTGGATGTGATGTGCAAGGAAAAGAATTCATCCAGTTGCTTCTTTGGAAGTGTTCATGTGCTAGCAGAGCACTAGAGTTTGCTTATATATTCGAGACTGGGTCAGAGTGGGTGACTCTCAATAATGGTTCTAGTGGTTTCAAGAATTAAAGTACGGCGTTTAAGGATTTTGGGATCGTTATGTGGCTGAAGACTAGGTTTTACAGCAGAGTGTGAAGAATACTTGGGAAATTTCTATGTTATCATCGAGTCTATGGTGCAGTGTTAGAGAAATGGGAGAAACAACTTCGGATTCGCAGGAGGGCTTCTAGATGGTTGTATCAACGGGACATACTATTGAGTGCATGAGGATGGTCTGAGATGGATGATGGATATTGAGACAATGAGGTCTTGTGATTTGGATCACTCGGAATGAGGGTAGTTTTGGGTCCGCTATGTTTTTGAATAGAACTATTAGTTCGAAGGCAAGTCAAGAGTAAATTGGGAGAAGTAGAGTTAGTTAGTAAGTCGGAGGGTTGTGAAAATGATCTGTTTCTTCGGTGTGGTAAGGCTATACTAGTGGTTCGTGGTTGACGTGCGGGCTTGACAGTCGTCGTGGTTCAATTAATTTGGAGGTATTGGATTCTGATGGCTTGGTTATGTGTGAATGGATCCTAGAAGAGTTATGGCGGTTTAGACCGCGACTTGAGGTTTGCATTTTATGCGGTTATGAGAAGTTGGTTATGGGTGGTGATTCTTCTTCTGAGATGAGTTAAGTGAAAGGTTTCGAGCCGATGAAGTGTTAACTGTACTGATGGTCCAGGAGATTATGATGAAAGTCTTGTCTTCTCGAGCAGCAGCATGATATGTGTAGTGAGCGATATGGAGATTGGAAGTTGAGGATCAGGATTGCGATTCAGTTTTGATAAGAATGTCACCAGCTAGGAAGAGCGGGGGGGGGG